>APFE030808881.1:108639-136887 GCA_000404065.3 Pinus taeda
AGCTTCTGACAGGTAACTAGTGGATCTGGGCAGCAATAAATAAACTATAAACAAAATCTAATGGGTAAAAAGAAAAAATTGAAATTTTCTAAGCTTTTGATAGGGGTACGCAGGCAGCCTGTTGGCACAGGTGCAGCCACGCTCTGTGTACAAAGCAAAAGTGCGTACTAGTATGCACTGTGTTTAACGCAGAGGGTGCGTACTGCTCTCAAAATCAAGAAAAATGAAAACTAACTCAACCCTAAGCTATTCCACCCAAATTCACAGTCAATCAGTCAAAAACTAGAAATAAATCAGAGTTTCTCAAATCAAAGGATCAATCAAAGGAAAAATCATTCACATCAATGGAATCCCCAGTGGAGTCGCCAATTTGTCAAACGGAAAGAGTTATTTTTGCGGACAAAACTAACCTCCCTAGGAGTCTAAGACTCTCTAGTGACAAACAAAACAAGTAAGAGAAATCCTTCTC
Organism: Pinus taeda; assembly: GCA_000404065.3. Taxonomy (NCBI): domain Eukaryota; kingdom Viridiplantae; phylum Streptophyta; class Pinopsida; order Pinales; family Pinaceae; genus Pinus; species Pinus taeda. The sequence continues at coordinate 109,109 of APFE030808881.1, forward strand.
TAAATATACATCATCCTATGAGAAACCAAGTGTTTTTCGATCCTACCTCAAGTCCAACGCTCGTTGTAGCAGTCCAGCCTCGTCGATCCAGATGAGCTCCTCCTTCACTTTGAAACCTACATACACTAACAATCAAACGATTACATAACACCTGAATAATCCATAAAACAAAGCATATTCAACATATAGACCAAGGAGTATATGAAACAATTCATTAACAACAAATCATTGAGAAGAATGGACTTATTTGTATTAAGGAAACAAAAAATAAACCATTACAACCTGAGCCTTGGTGTTGTTCAAGTTCCTCCCAGGGTCTAGTAAGAGTTTTCCTCTACTTTGACAAGCTCACCCACTTCCAAATGAAACAAGAAAGGATGGTAATCTCTCCTCACAAGCTTACAATGGAAGTCCTAATTCCAGCAGCATCTACCGTTTGGAATGTTCAGCTTTAAACCTCCCCTCCCTTGGCCCAATGCCTATATTTATAGTGTTCTAGAGGAAGTTATTCAGTTCCAACATCAATGGGATACTCCCTCTTTTGGATGGGGTAGCTCATCCCTTGATGGGATAAGTTCCTCTATCATAGGGATGCATGAACCATCTGGAGGCGCTCAATACACGTCAAACACTCTTCTAGAAAGCTCTAGAAGTGACCACAAGTAACTTTTTTAAGATGAAACTCGCGCCTTTTGACCTTTACAGGAGTACGCACCCATCCCTTGACTTACAGAGCGTACAAGTACGCAGGTACAATGAGCTTGGGATGCGTACACGCAGGCAAGGTAGAGAGAACCTGCGTACCTAGAGATAAACATGTTTTTTAGTGACTTTCTCTCTTTTTTGAAGTTTGCCATGAAGAGCAGAGGTATAAGGTTTGACAAGGAGGATAATATGACTATTGATGGAGCCATATTAATTGCAGATAGTCATGGTGACAAATTTCAGTGTAACAATATTTGATTTCATTTGAGTTGTTTAAAATTTAATATTGAGAATGATCCCATAAGTGAAGAATCATTAGATTGTGTTGATCATAATTATTCTCTTCCTCCCATTCCCGACTCATATGAAATTAGTTCAAGCTTTGTTCAATTCCCTTCCGACATAAATGAGAAATCCAATTTGGATATGCAAACAAATCAAGATGAAGAAGTTTTACAGAGCTTGGAGGATATTTCGGATCAAATACTAGAAGACAAAAGCAGCAATTTTGGAAGAAAAGTCACCATGGAATCTGAAAGCAACTTTGAGGCAAATTCAGAAAATATGATCGCAACTCGACAGATGCCAAGGTCAGAAAAGCAAAGTAATCTTTTTTTAAAAAACATGAGCACATCAAGGTATGATCTAAAACCTGAAATATATGATGAACATAATGCACAAGAGTTTTCAAAAAAAGATATTTCTTGCATTACTCTAGTATCACATTTTTCTCTTTACCCTGATATGTTTCATGAGGATATTCTTTCCCGTCTCAATATTAATGATATTTCAGAAAGTACATAGGCTGGTCTTTATGGATCACCATTAAGCAGTTTTCAAGATAAAGAAACAATTGGAAAACATTTTTTTGCCATTAACAGACATGAAATCCTTATTCCTCATGGTTTGAATATACTCGATGAAACTGAATAAAAACCTACGGAATCTTGTGAATTCATTTATGATGATTAATTTGATATTGAAGATGTTGATTTATCTAGAGAGAATCAACAGGAACTTCAAATAATATCTGAGAATGAGAGGTATTTTAAATCAGAAACTATTTCAACTTATCCTCATTCTAAAATAGCAAATGACCTACATGATTTCATTACCCAAGAAAATATTCCAATCTATGATTCATATCATGACCAATATTTCATTCCTGTCCATAATCATGATCCCCTTTCTAAATCACAAGATGGGAGTCGAGATCACTCAAACCCTATAATCATAGCCAATCCTTGTGAAAGAGAAATCATTACAAAACAATCCCAATTGTGTTGTATCTCTAGTTGTACACATAATGATTTTATTTTATTTTTTCCTTCTTAACTATTTTGTACAAAAACAAATTTGTTTTCAAATTTTAATTCCCAGACTTCTGATCCATTACACTGGCATACTAAAAACCATACTATCAGACATTCAATGGATGTATGGCCCTGTTGGAAAACTGAAGTTTTTCAAGAGCATGAGAAGCTATTTTTATTTCATCCTCTGGCAATGATTGATCAAAATCTTCCATCCTATCAAAGACAATATCAACAAAAGGATGTATTAATTAATGATTTTTCATTTCATTTGAGAGGTTTCCATTCATCCTTCATTGATTCACTTAAAGAAATACGTTTAGAAGCATTTCTTTCATGAGGAATTGTCAAAAGTTTAACTTTTTCACATACCACTAATAATAACTTCTAGGCCTTTCAATCCAAAAATTCATATCTTCAATCTTGTCTGTCATCTCTTCCATTGAGCATTTATCAGTCCTTAATAGAAATCCATCCAGATTTCTATGATCCAATAGGTATTAAATTGGAAAGAAAATTCCATAAGAGGGAAATTCTAAATAAAATTCTAACAATAGGTGTACATTCTTGTTCCACATTCAATTTTCTAAGATCAGTAAGAGTTTCATTTCTAGTATTAATATTTGAACTCAATATATATGCAGGAATGAAAATGAGAGAATGGTTACACTGGAAATATGATTACACCTAGTCAATTTTATGTATATTGTTAAAATAGGAGTAGAATTAGTTTAGTTAGTCTGTAGTTCAAAAATAAATGAAGTGATTAGCCCTTTTCATATTTTATAAATATCAAATGACAAAATTACTTCTCATTAGGAAATTTGTGATCGTCCTGAAAAAGAAAAAAAATAATAAAAAAAAAAATAAATAAATAAAATAAATAAATAAATAAAATAAAAATAAAATAAATAAATAAATTCCCACATAATAAAACCAGTTGTGAATGGTTACATTAGGCATTTATAAAAAAGACACCAACTCTCTTTTCTTGCAGATTTTGATTTTTCGCTTGTATAAATAGAAAATCTTTTGGAGAATTGATCTTTATTATTGAAAGATATAGTTAAAAGATCTAGCCTAGATATGACACTAGTTTCAACTTCATAAAAGTTTGATAAAAATAACCATTAGTGAAGAAATTGTTTTATATCAGTGCAATGAAAGGTATCAATAACAAAATAAAGATTCTCTGTAGAATAGTTACTTCGAAAAAACTCTATCATTGTTGTCCAGAGCTATATAAAGAAAACAATGACCTCCTCCCTGCTAAGGAAATCACAACTTTCAGAGGAACAATCCAAGGATACACTTCATCTTGAAAAATGAGAGGTCTCATCACGAGCCGGCTTATCATAATCACAAATATTATAACTTATTGACTTTGCCAAATACTGCATACCAAAACAGGGCAATGACTAAAGATTGTTACAATGAAGAGGCAAGGGGTCTCATCACGAGCCAACTTGTTCAGCAAAGTCATAAATCAAGTGAATGACTATTTCATGAATTGGCTATCAAACCAAGACATTGTTCTTTATGAATAAAAAGAGAATCAAAGCAATAAGTGTGGATGTCGATTCTTCTTTGAGAGTTGTAGGTTTCTTTAAGTAGGATATAGGATCATTGCTGGGTAACAGGTAACCCTATCGAGGCTATGAACGCCTACTGGAAGTAGAGGCTCTAGCTATGACAAATGAGCATATTTTAAAACTGGTTTACAGAGAATACTTTGTTTTATCCTTACAGACCAAGTAATGACTGATGTAAACGCAAGGACTAAACTTGAGGTAGAAAATAATCAAAGTTGAAAGTAGCTGAAACAAAATGTCATTGATAGCTTAGAGCATAATGTACTTTATCTTTCTATAATAAAGTTTAACTTTCTGAGAAATTTTCTGTTTTGGAAGTTTAGAAAATTCAAATCAAACACAGAGATAACTGGTTCTTCCGAGTGAATCGACAATTGTTGTGGCCACCAACAACCCCCCTCCTTATTTAGTATTAACAATTAATACTAAATAAGGGGGGACCCTTAGTTATTAAATTCAAAAAAGTTAAAGCAGCATTTACATTTCTTTTTCGCAAATAAAGTTACCATCATAAGCTTAGGAAGCCCCCTTGGAAACTCTTAGAATCTAAGTTTATGATAAGGTAAAAATGATCTTATCAAGGGAAATCACATCGCAAGAAAATTGCGGGATGCCACCTCACAAACACAATCCCAATATTCACGAAATAACAATAACGACCAAATATCGCATCGCATTTAGCATAACTTACTTAAAACACTTCAAAAAATCTGCCAATGTGCGATGTCACCGATCGCAAGATCGCATCTCGCAAGGAATAGGTTAAAAAAATTTGTCATACATAATGTTCTTGCGATCTGCAATATTGCGATATTGCGACATTGCGATTTTGTGATCTGCAATATTGCGATATTGCGATCTACTATATTGCGATATTGTGACATTATGATTTTGCGATTTTGCGATTTTGCGATTTTGCAATTTTGCAATTTCGCGATCTGCGATGTTGCGGTAGCAAATCACAAAATCGCTCCATCACCAATATTTCAAGCTCGTTATTGAAGAAAAGTAGTTTCCCTAAGTTGACAAATGGTTATGCGCTTTAAATGCTAATAAAAGAGTTAGCTGTTAGTTATTAATAGAATATAGGTGTGTGCTCTTCAAAGAACATTTCACATAAGGTGGTATATTTGGTATGTCTGCGGCATTTAAAACTTTCCCATCACCCTACCTTGTCATTCAATTTAACCTCACTTGTGAATTACAGGCACGGAGAGCAGAGGACTATACAAAACAATACACAGGTTGAAATGGGAAAGAAGAGCAAAGCCCCGAGCTCCTAAGAAGAGAAAATGGTGCCTTTGTATATAGACACGGCTTGCAACAAAGACACAGGAATAGCTACGTGGGAAGGCATGTATAACATGCTCGAAGAGGAGAATCCTAGACTAATGGAGGTTACAACTGTTGCAGACTCAGAAAGCTCTTCTGAAGCATCCCTTGCAGAGCTAGCCTGCTCATTTTTACATCGGATAGGAGCAAGGCCAAGAATCATCCCATACACAGACATGGTCAAATGGATATTGGATAGCATTGAAATAAAAAATAGACAGTTCAAAGTTCATGGTCATGGACTCATTGGTTCATTCGCTGCATAGGATTTAAAGCTTGTGTATCATCTACCAGAGCCACAGGCAATCTACAATAGATAGTTTACAGAGAAATTTGTAAAAGAAAATTCGGACCTCGCAGGAACTACGAAAGAATGGTCTAAGAGAGATGAGTCGCTGAAGAAAGACAAACACGGTATGTACAGCATTGGTTCCCTTACCTCTCCATACTGCTTTGTTGTTGCCATGCTCTGTAGAATATTTGGAATACCAAATATTAACAAATTCTCATGTGAGTGGCTTCCATTATTGGATGCTGCCACAAATGCCATCATTGTAGATTGGGCCAAAATTTTGTCTGATAACCTGGCCACAGCCATTGGTAGTTACCAGTCCAAAAGAGCTATGGCTCAGAGGATCTATCCTCCTTTTTACCTTTCTGCATATATAATGGACGCAATATGTTATGTTTCTAAGTTTCCTGTTATGGGTTGGAAGTGGACGACACAAGACCCTCTACCCATTCATGTATATCACAAAGAGTTATGGGACTCTCAGTTTGTCCCATACTTTTATCCAATTTGTCACGGAGTTATGTTGCCCTTGTATAGAATTTTGTATGATAAAGAGCCTCCGAGATGCTCTCCTGAAGCAGAATTAGACATCCTCACTTTCGCAATATGGTTCGGGGAAGAAATGTTTACTTATGTCAAGGTTTTTGGAAGTTCTGCACCCCCTCATGTCCTGCCTTTATATATCCCTGATAAACTCTTAGCCCGAGAGATCGCCTACCAAACCTGTGGGGAAGTAGGCCTAACTAAAGAATTAAAAGAAAAACAGAAGGATACATGGCCACAGCTTCCTATAGCCTGTGGGGCCTTCTCGCTATTCGATGTAGGTCGCGCCTTTGCAGAAGTAAAGAATATCACATGCTTACAGCTATTCAAATTTACAGCAAGGCCATTTGACCCTTATGGGGTCGCCCACAATTTTACAACAACAGTCAAGATAATGGTATTCTCCGGAGAAAAAGATTTATTTGATGATTTATTTCAGAAGAAAAACACATTGAAAGAAATTCTGCACATAGCCCAACTGCAGCTACCCCCAAAAGAATTTCAAAGGTTCAAAACATACACGGAAAGAAGGCTAGCTAGTATTCCTTTGGGAAGGCTATGCCTAAAACCCTCAAGAGAACCAACTCCAAGTGTTAGCCTAAGTGGAAGTTCAAGTACCAACGAATCTAAGTCAAAATTCGAAAAAGAAGTGTCTGAACACTCTAAAAGATCTGGATATGAACTAGATAAGAACGAAGGGTCAGCGAATGATATTGCCTAGTCAAAAGAACTTCTACATCAGCAGGTTATTTCCTCCCTGCAAAGAAATCCCCCCCCTCTCATCATCCAAGCACCACCAGTCATAGCTGAATTAGACAAAGAATGGGAAACCTTCAATGACTTGATCAATCTTGAAGGAAAAACCATGAAGACAAATGCCAACGATGTACAGATAATAAAAGAAGTAGTCACAGGAACAATTAGCGAAGCCTTGGATGTGGAGCATATTCCTATTTCTCCATCCTTTGAGCTTGTACTAAAAGTAGAAGAAATCCCTCCCCTAGATGTATTTTATAGCCCACAGCATAAAGCAGTAGTAGGAAAATAGAGAAAGAAAAGGAAATTGGAAAGCACTCTCTCTCAAAACACGGAACAAATGGACGTCTTGTAGAAAGATCCCACAAGCAATCACACTGAAAATCTCACCAAACTATCTCAGATCGCAGGAGTATATGCCTCTGCTACTATCAACAAAGAATCTAAGGTACGACAACTACTAAAAGAAAGGGAAGAGCAGGTACAAGTACTGCAACAACAATTGCAACAAGCCCATGCCAATACTGAAGCACAAAAACATCTTAAAATGTTGCAGCAGGACTTCTAGTAGATGCAGTTAAGCTATTAGAAAAGTTTGGATGAGAAAGGAAAACAGTTACAGGACTTGAGAGATGCACAAGGACAACCCTAAGCTCAAATAATTCATCACAGATTCCATTTCCCTAAATGAGCAACTACTTCAGCAGCAAGAAGCATTAGGACAAAAGATATCACAGTAGAGTCATTATTGTGAAATCAGTGATAAAATCACTAATCAAGTGGTAGACTTGCGGAGTGACTACGATCTGATTGATAAACGAGTGACTGAATATTTGGTGTGGCAAGAGATGGACGAGGGTAAAAGAGCAGGTGCACCAAGAATTAATGGAAATCACAAGGAAATTCTCTTTAACAAATGGGACGAGCAAATCAGAGGGGTAGAAGAAGCAACAGAGGGAGCAGCCACGACGGCCAACAGACTTATTGATTGTGTAAATGAAAATTTACACAGGGAAAATTTGATTGCAGAGACCACTCCAGGGTACTTAACAAACGCTCAACAGCTAGAAGCAGATTGGAAACAGAGAGCTCAAGAAAAGGCCAAAGTAATCCAAAGTCTAAGTAAGTTAAACTGGGATTGTTACTGGACATACTTGGTGAAACGACATACTCAATGGATAACTGTTAAGTACATTATAAATGCAACCGAAAAAATGGCGCCAGCTCTCATAGATTCTTTTTTCTCAGCCCAGTTGAAAGCGGAAGTCAGCCACCCAACTCTCATTAAACAGATGTTGCATACATGTGATTTCAGAGATCAAGCACAAAAATCATTTAATTTTAGTTTTAGTTTCATTTTATTTTCCTGAAAAGAGGACGGTCATTTGAACCGCATCCTTTATTTTTGTAATAATTTATTTTTAGAATTATTCAGTAGTATTTAAACCCTTCTCATGCATTTAGAGAGGGGTCCAGAAATTGATCAAAAACTTGTCCTCAAAACATGCACTTTTGCACCCTCAGAAGAGGTTTTGGTGAATGAATGGAATAGGGTTTATTTGATATTTGCATTTGATATCTGCTACTCATGTTGCACTTCTATACTCTTAGTGGATGTTAAATCAAGGAGAGATAATTCAATTGTCGCTTGAAGCTCATGAGTAGGACTAGTTATAAATGGTACTTTTATCTCATAACCATTTCTTCTTATGCGTTAAAGTGATATTCAGTTTTCAGTTATTTATATATTATAGCATGGATGTCTGAATTATCATTTGGCACTTTTGTACGATGATAACTATTTGTTTATGTTTAGTGTATGAATAGCTCATTTATGCGATAAGTTTTAACAATTGTTTCGTCTAACTTCTTATACGAAGTAGTTCATCTTTATCGAATTATTTTCTTATGATAGCTGAATAATCTGTAATACCAGTTATTGTTTGAAATCTTTTTAGATTGCATAGAAGAAAGATCACACCCCGGGTTAGCATAAATTCCAATGTTTTTCAGTTTATTAGAATACAATAGCATAGCATTAGAATAGATAGAAGTATTCCATTTAGAACAGAAACACCCATGTTTCTCACACACACACACTGAATTGGGAAACTGGTCCCATATCCCCAGTTGGACCCGCTATACCAAACGGATAAGCAGCTGCCAACCAAGGTCCGGACCGGGCAGGTATCCCCCTTGTTGTTGACCCAATTTTTGGGGCCTTCAAGAGGTGGTAGCAGCAATTTACCTTACTAATGTTAAGAAAAACTAATGTAAATAAATCTCGGTCAATAGACTGCACGGAAAACACAAATTCACTTCTCCACCACCAGAACAAAAAGCTTAATAGTAATTGCACAGAAAACACAGTAACCAAAGAATGATCGTAGCAGTAATTTCCGATTCTATCTCCAAGTATGTCGAGAAGCAAGAACTGAATCAATAAATCCATTAAGCAATCCAACAATAATCCATGACTCCATCCATTATGCCCAACCAACCATATAGGAGTAACCAACAAAGAAAGCAATAAAAGAAATCCATAGAGTGACCTAATTAACTCTACTATGATAATTCGAGTATACTATTAATGTTATTAATCATACATAGAAACCATGAATTAATAGAAGCCATAGTAATTTCTCTCAATACACCTTTTCACTCATATCTTGCATTTCCTTAATCCAGGTGGAATGTAAATCTGAGGCCTTTATATAGTAAGCTGACTTGCCTGAACTAGAAGCTAATATGACCTAACTAATCAGTGTCTGAACATTGGTTTCTCGGGTGATTTCAATTTTCCAACAACAAGAACAGGGTAGAAGAAAGGTGGAATATAAATCTGAGGCCTTTATATAGTAAGATAACTTTCCTAAACTAGCAGCTAATATGATCTAAGTAGTCAATATCTAAACATTGGTTTCTGGTATGATCTCAATTTCCCAATAATAGGAACAGGGTAGATGAAATTATTGTCATTGAGCTAGAAAACTAGTTAGAAATAGAAGGGCTCTCTGTCGGCTAAGATTTTGTGAAAATTCGTTCTAGTTTCTCTTCCTCATGGCATGTCCAACATTTAGTTTTATTTATCCTTTAATATTATTTACATCTCTTGCATTTCATAATTCATTCACCCATGTTCAGGCTCAGTGAAAGCTTCCACGTAGCATTTGTTTAGTTCGTTGAGGATGGTGACACCTTCCGGAACTACATCCCTACCAGCTTATTATTTTTTTGTTTAACTCAGGTAGGTTGCATGAAATTTTATTTTTTAAGAATAAAATGAAGGATGCGCAATTACAGTGCCATAGATATCTGAGATGTGTACCATCTAATAAATTAGAATAGATATTTGATACTCCTAATTTTTAAACACCTATGAATTTGGATATGCATTTTTAATAAAATGTTTGAATAATGGTAATAGTTCCATAAATCATAGAATTTTTAACATGGGTGCACACAAAACAATATGACCTATGATCAGACTACAAAATGGAAGCCAACCTCTCAACAAAAGGAAATACTAGATCATATCTACAAAAGAGTATCCATTCACCCAAGTGTAAGAAATAGAACGGATTACAGGGGTTCTAAATCGGTATGGAGAAATGAAGCGAAAAATGTAATTTATTGATTTTAAAACTTTAACAGCAGAGAGAGATACAAAACCAAAAAAATTGGATTTTAAGGAGAGCCAAAAACGCAAGAGGGCATCTGAAAGAAATCAATAGTGATATAGCAGATTCCAAATTGAAATGTGGCCCATGATCAGTCTACAAAATGGAAATTAACTTCTTAATAGAAGGAAATACTAGAGAATAACTACAAAAAGGGTATCCATTCACCCAAAGTGTAAGAAATAGAGTGGATTACAGGGGTTCTAAAATGGTATGGAGAAATTTAAGTGAAAAATGTATTTCATTGGTTTTAGAACTTTAACTCCAGAGAGACATATGAAACCAAAATACCTAGATTTGAGGAGAGCCAAAAACGCAAGAGATATGAAACCAAAATACTTGGATTTAAGGAGAGCCAAAAATGCAAGAGGGCATATGAAACAAATCAATAGAGATATACCATATTCCAAATTGAAAACCACTGATTCATATATAATAGAATATTAATCCAATTGGCCAGCTGCAAATTAACATTGGTCTATGAGTCTTTTAAACATCTGCAACTTCATTCATTGGTAATCATGTTGAACACAGATTTAACTATAATTGGAATAAGAGTAATAGAAAGAGTGCAAGCAGCAATCAGGTGCCAGATTCCAAATTGAAAACCACTGATTCATATATAATAGAATATTGATCCAATTGACCAGCTGGGTGTATCTCTTACCTTGCAAACTATTTGTTCTTTCAAATCTATTGCTATACTATGGCATTTATCCTAAAAGCAGGAAAATGATAACGATGGCAAAATCTATTCTATGTTACCACAAGGGTTTTTCATGGCTTCTGCTTTTAGAATTACATATTACACAACAATAATCGATGGTTCCATCCATTAAGCCCATCGAGGCATAAGGGAGTAACCAACAAGGCAAGCAATAAAAGCAATCCAGCTAGTGACCCAATTAACTCTACTTTGATAATTTGAGTATACTATTAATGCTATTAATCCTACATAGAAACAATGAATTAATAGAAGCCATAGTAATTTCTCCCAATACACCTATTCACTCGTATCTCGTATTTCCTGAATCTAGGTGGAATATAAGTCTAAGGCCTATTCATGGGTTCCGTTTTTAGAATTACAGATTGCACCAAAAGGGACCAAAAATATATCTCTAAAATAATGGGAAAAATATGCCAATACAATGCGATAACACAAATAGTACCTTCATCTGAGAGTCTGCAGAACCCTAAGACTTCCAAAGAAGATACAATGACCCCATTCTAACAGTTCAATTAGTAATAAGATTAATTAGTAATTCTTTTACCTACCTGATATACACCAACGAAGCCGAGCTGAAGGAAAAAAAAAGTCCAGGCGCTTAGGTAACCTCTAAATAATTTTGAACTTTATTATACAACAATAAAAGTAACTTATACGTATGTTGAGCCTGCATGGATAATGTTGAATCGAATGAATGTGTTCACATTCAATTATTAGCAACTAACATGTACAAATGATCTAATTTACATTAACCTCCGTCAAATCAGCCTAAGCAGGTTAACCAACGCAAATGTCATAGCTTCCCAAATAGATGTCATATTCCCTGTTCAGCACCATTTCTCTTATTTCTACCTTAGCTACTGGCTTGGATGTTTATGATGTTGGGTATTTCACCGTTAGTGATGGAGAGCTATTGGCAAGGAACCCTAACAGAGAGCCCCTACACATATGATCAGTAATCTCTTTTGGATACGCATTCTGAAACTGATAGATTATGGTTCACCATAGCCTTTAATTCTAGTCTAAGCTTCCTACCTATTCAAATGATGAGTGAGCAACCATTAATGCAAGCACAAAAATAATACCAGGTACTGCTCTTGTCAGGCACCTTCCCTGGGCTATGTGATAGGTCCTATGCATAGCGATTGAGGGAGAAGGATATTTAGAGATTCATATTCTGACCCATAGAGAATACCATATCCTATCTGCCCCAAATGTCCAACTAAAGTCCCTCACTGCAAAACTGATGACCGAAGCAATCAAACTGACATCTTAGAAAAGGAAGCTGAAGAGCATCCCCAGAGGGTCATCATCATCTTTAGAAAAGATGGAATGCTGGCTCAAACCATGCCAACGCTGGGCCGACAACCTGCTGCCTTCAATTTGCCTGTAGAAAAGAACTATTGATAAGTACAGAATTGATGGAATGCTCTGCCATCTGTGCCTGGGGCCGGTCAATATAAGGTACCTCATAACCACCTTATACTAAGAATAGTGTCATTACAGGCACTATAGGCTAGGAAAAGAAGGGACTAGTGCTTCATTCATGAAAAGGTCTGGGTGAAAATGAGAGGGCAGGACCTTATACCTTCCTTCCAAGGGAGGAGGGTGAAGGCCCTACCCCAAAGGTGCTCGAAACTGGAGATGTCGATAGGGAGCATGTCGAAGCATGGGGATTTTACGGTATCCAGCTATTGAATATGATGCACACAGATGAACCAGGGATTTGACATGAGCTATTCTTGAAAGAATCTATTTGTTGTGAATAGATAGAAAGAATGGATTTGTAACTTGGCCTGCTCCTTGGTATAGAACTGTTCCCAGAATACCAAGTGTTGCTCCTGTTAGCCACCTTACTTGAGCTACATGGTAGATCCTATGCATAGCAATTGAGGGCTAAGGGGATTTAGAGATTCATGTTTTGACACATAGAGAATTCCATATCCCAACTGCCCCAAATGTCCAACTAAAGTTCTTGACTGCAAAACTGATGACCGAAGTATCCAAACTGAAATCTTTAAAAGGGAGGCTAAGATGCTTGAAACTAAAGATGTCGATACGATCATATCGAAGTATAGGGATTTTACGATATCCGGCTATTGCATATGATGCACACAGATGAACTAGGGATTTGACCTGAGCTATGCTTGTAAGAATCTATCTGTGGTGAATAGATAGAAAGAATGGATCTGTAATTGGGCCTACTCCTGGGTAGAGAACTACTCCCTGGTATACTGCTGCTTTAGGTACCGTACCATTGACCTTTTCATATACCTGTACTCGATCTGCTCTAGGTGGTGCTTTTCTTGCCATAGGTGTTGGTTCTGGTTGAACCCCTCATTCTTACAGCGGCTCAGTTGTTCACTACCCCTCCCTTAATGCTTGCCCTCACACTCCATTTGGAAAGACCCTTCTGAGAGCATCTAGGAAGTGCCCAAATAGTATAGGAAGCGTCCAAGTCCATCCACCTGGATCTACATGCACACATACACATAACAACCTGCGACACAACCATGCGACTAACTGCAACCAATAAACCAACCTGCAACCATAAAAAGGAACTCAAACTAATGTTAACATTAGTTTGGTAGTCCAAAACATATAAAAATAATGAACATTTTGAAACGAGAATAACCAATAGTCTAACCTCTTCCGCCACGGGAAAAGGCCGCCACGGGAAAAGGCCAAATAAAACGATCAATTGAATGAAAAGGTAAATAACCAACATGAAACAAAAAAGCTTCGAAAACACACCACCAAGTAATGTCAAATGACAAAAAATGGATTACTATACTCCCACGCTAGTGTCATATGCTAGGGACTAATAATAAAGATCACATTCTCTCGACTTTTACACTTGATGCTTGAGCAATATAACTTAAAGCAATTTCTTGTAAAAGGAAGCATCTCTCTTTTTCACGCAATTTGCATGGACATGCATTGAGTTTATATGGGAGACATGTTGCATTCATATGGGATTTTATTTTATTTTCATCAATAAAGGTAACAATTTTTTGGTTTGATTTTTTATTATATCTATATTTGCTTTTAATTCTAACGGATAAAAAATTGGAAATATTACTTGTGAATATGCTTTAACGTATTATTGTTGGTATTTATAATGAAGGTGCAATAAATTCATTCACTTTAATTACAATGATTCATTCAACTTAATTATAAAACAAATAATTGCTTCATAGAATAAATCATTATAAAGTTAAACAGATTTACAAATACATTTTTTCATAAAACAATCACATTTTTGCACCGGTTTTAATTCTCATGTTTATAATTATTGGGTTTAGTTCCCATATCATTGGTTAAAAACATTACTATTACTGCACCAATTTCTAATTACTAGTTATGATATTTTCGTAAGTAAAAAATTGTAATACCACCATGAAGGAATAGTTCCCTATCAAAGCAAAAAAAGAAAGGGCATTGTGCAAATTATTAGAAATTGTACAAATTATTGGAAACGCTATATGTTGTATGTTATAAATGTTAATTCTTATAGATGATTGCAATTTGTTACGGATTCATTATAGTAAAAAAAAAAATATTATGAAAATTAATTCATAAGATTTATGTTTTTGCCTTTAAAGCAATATTTTATTTTCCACTTTTATTTTTTTTAAATAAGATTTAAATTAAAAGTAAATGGATATTAATATGGTTCAAAATGATATATAATTATTAATTTTCCACTTTTAATTTTTTTAAATAAGATTTAAATTAAAAGTAAATGGATATTAATATGGTTCAAAATGATATATAATTATTAATTTGTCAATATAAAGACAAAAAAATTAATAAATGATATAATAATTAATAAATGTCATGTTTAGCTAGATAAATTTTAGCATTTGAGTGTTTTGAGCATGATGCAACATTTATAAATCAATCTTTTTAATTGGTTTCCTCTATTACATGATTCATTTAATGTTTCTATAGATCAATTGCAGTGTTGACAATTTTACAGTGAATAACGTTTACATTAAATGTTCTTTAAAAAATAATTAAAAATAAAACAATAAACCATAAAATAATGATTTTACTCTTCGTTACGCATTTTTAACAATAAACTAAAAATATAATAAACATTTTGTCAAATATCATAAATTAAAACCATAATATACAAAATTTCAAATATTTTTTACATTATATTTACACCGATAAGCCTAGTCTATTTCATAATAAGCCTCAAGGAATTGAGGAATTCCCATTCTTTAAAGTATAAGAAATTATGAATGTACTTGATTTACTAATGCAAAAAAATCCTTCATCATCTACCTGATATATACGATGATTAAATGGATGAAATTAAAGGTTTAATTTTTTTTAGTTTCATACTTCCATATTACAAATGGAATATAAGTATTTATAAATTACATTTAAGACATAATTTATTAGATTTATGGTTGGGTTTGCGAAATGTCAAATTTACCGTGTAACACACTTGGGTTAAAATGTCATGTAATAAGATTAATGAAGGAAGATTATGACTTGTTGAAGCTTTGAAATTAATTGTGACAACATGGGAATAAACACCTAGTTTGGACCTTGAAAGAAACTATTTTTCCGTTTGGTGTAGTGGCTCTGATTGGAGATAATGGGACCAGTTTCCCATAAATCATTGATTTGATAATGATGTTGGAGTGATATAAGACATAATGAAGAATGATTTAATTAAAAATGATATAATCTAAACAACAAATACATGCATATATATTATTCTAACATCATCTAACTATAAATATACCCGCGAAATAATATTAGCTATGCAATCTACAGAGCTATCTTAAAGACACTGGTAATCAAGATTATTCAACTGCTAAAAGAAATGAAATCATAAATGATAATTGTTTTCGATAAATAGTTAGACAAAACAATTGAGAAAAAATTATCGCATATGGTAATTGTTCATGCATTCAATAAGAAATAAGAGTTAAAACATCATACAAAAGTGCAATAACGTAAAACTATAACTATGATTTTCATGCATAGGACAATTAGAGAAAGACTACTCTTAATTGAGAAATGAAACATAATCATAAGATAAAAGTACCATATATGAAAAGTCATGTTCATGAGATTAACAATATTGATCCACTTTCATCCAATCAAATACACTCTAAGAGAACAAAAGTGCAATTTCAATGGAGTATGCCTTGATATTCAAGAAAAATAGAACATGTTCCAATTATTTCATCAAAACCTTCACAAAAATACAAAAGTGTAACGTCTTGCAAAGTATTTTTGAAAAAATCCTAGACCCTTTTCTAAATGCATCAGAGTGGTTTAAATACTATAAATATGTTTCAAAAATATATTATTACATAAAAAGATGAGGAGGTTTCAAACAACCTTCCTCAGAATAAGTGAAAAATAAAAAATAACAATAAAAATAAATCATGACATGCTTCTCGAAATTGAATGGTCCTATTTAGCCATTTGGTCCTTGACCTCGCAAATATCTATGATTGGCTTAACCTGGGGAGGTTGGCCAATTATGGATCTCAATTGTCCTGTGAACACAACAATAGTGAGAGGTGGCACCATCTTTTGAGTAGGATTAGTTAAACATCATAGAGTCATCCAATGACTGTGTGGTTTCACGAGGAACAACCAATATGTTTCGAAGTCAAGCTTAAACAATTGCTTGATCTCTTCTGCATTTGTTTGGGCAGTTCCTTTCCACCATTCTTCCAACTATTTAACGTCTGGGAGAGCTTCTCGACTGCATTCTCCGATAAGATTGGCCATGTGGAAGTTTTGATTGACAACCTCAGTGATGTTGTTTGTTGTACTTGCTATTTTTTATATTTCTCTCTTTGTCTATTTTAATGGCATGTCCTAATCTATACATAAGATCTCTTTGTGGGACTCCTTGATCTTTGGTAGATCGAGCTTTCCGCCTTCTTCAGATTCGTTCCACGAAATGAATTTTGTTATTCTTTTGTTTAGCTCTTCATATTCTAATCTTTGATCAATCACTTGATTATTTAATTTTTCACTTGATTTACAATAAGGTTTGACCAATTAAATTCTTTGACATAATATCCTGATATGGTAGAAAAAAAAATTATTTCAAGTGCCTCTTTGATAAATTCATCTATTTGAGGTCTGTCCTCGAATTTGTCCAATATAGCTTACATTTGGTGAACCTGTGTGTTCTTTACCATCATGTTTGTCTAATGTTGTACTATTATTTACTAAAAAAAACTGTTGAAGTTGTGCCAATTGTATTTCACCAAGCTTATTTGTACGTTGTCTTTCTCGTTGAAGTTGTTGTTTAGGCAATTAATCTCTTTCCTCTTTTTCTTTTAGTAACAGTCAAACTTTTGTTGCCTTCTCGATTTTTGTAGTTGGATAAACTCCTGCAAATTGTGATAACGTTTAAGGCTGTATAATGGATCAATGTGAGTGGCTCTCCACATTATCTCCATTGGCTAACTTTCAAGAGTTGTTGCTGCCAATACATCCAATTTTCTTTTATTTTTTTTGCCTTTTCACTACATCGTTGTGTGTATGACTATAGAATATGTCTAATGGCTCTATTTCTTCAACCTTTAAAATGATTTCAAAAGTTGCATGTGCCATGATTACTTCAATGTCTTAAGTAGTTACAATTTCTTCTGTTGTCGCTTCTGGATTTACAACATATTGAGTGTGTTGTGGAGTCTGGAATATAGACGTTCCTTCAAGGCCAGTCTATGTTTGGAGATTTTTATTAAATTTCTCCCACTCTTGTTCTAGATTGATGACTGGGGTTTTTTTTGTTTCAACCTACGAGGGACTAGTCTCCATGTCTTGTTCAGTTGAGACCTTCTTGACTGTTTCTTCAAGATTTCCTTTTGTATCTCATTCAGAGTCTACCTCGGGGCTTCCTTCTTTATTCTCATATTCATGTTTAGATTCTTTTGAACCTTTCACTCATCTTTCTTGTGATTCTTCATCAAAATTGTGTTTATAACACTCCTGCAGGCTTACGCTAGGAGTAGGTTCTCTTACTTCTTCAATTTGTAACAGGTCCAAAGGGACCTGCTCAAGCCTTTTATTTCTATATATGTGGAATTCTCTGAGGTCTTCTAGGACTAGCTTTAGTGATGCTAAATTCAAAACTTGTGAAAATTTCTCAGCTTTCTCAAAGATATCATCAAAGAGATCATCCTCATGACTGAATTAGCTAATCTTGACCATGGAAGTGAAATTATTAGTAATCGGGTCGGGGTCATAATGTCTACCTACCATGGTAGCTAGGTTTAGAGCCATAATGTTATGTATTTCTTTGGATTCATTCACAAGATCATGTAATGCAAAAGCACCACATTGTAATGGGAAGGCTTGCTAGGCGACCCTCTTTTTCTCCTTAAGGGTTTTGGTTATCCCATCACCCACTGTCTGATAAACAATTTCTCGAGCGAGTAGTTTATCAAGAACATAGTATGGGAGAACATGGGGAGTAGTAATACTCTCGAAAATTGTGACATAAGTGAAACACTATTCACCAAACCATGTTTCTACTGGAAAGATGTATATATTTGCTTCCTCTAAAAGCTTGGGGCTTTCTTATTAAAAATGGTCGGATAAATAAGCAACATGACAAAATGAAAAATCTTATAAAAATGGGAGGAAAACTCTGATTCCCACAATATTTTATGATAAACATGGATGGGTGTAGGATCCTTTGAAGTTCATTTCAAACCCATGCTTGGAAAATGTGATAAAAAACATATAGCATCCATGACGTAAGCACTCATGAAAATGGGAGGGATAACTCGAGTGGAGACAATCCTATTATGCATGTATTCTGTAATGGCCATGGCTAAATTATCCAAAAAAATAGTACTCCAGTTAAAAATTGTAGCATTTACAATTGCATCAATTAAGGGAACCCATTCAATGGAAAATTTTGTGGTATCATATTTTTCAAATAGCCTACACAACATTGGAGCTGCAAAATTATATGGGGCTGATAGAGGTGTGATGGGGAACATACTAGTTTTCTCCTATCTAAAATTATTGGATCTAGACCTCCAGTTATGCATAACTTCCATTGGATCTTCATTCTCTTTGGTGAAATGCTCAATAAAAGCTTTTTCATAGATCTTTTGTGGCTGTGGCAGGTGGTACATTTGGCTCAAATTGTCTAACTTGAATGATCCCATAATGTCTTTCTTGGAGTTTCTAAACGTTCTATTTGAAGCATCTACTTCTTCAATAATCCATATTGCCATATTTATGTATGGTAAGATATTTGGTCTTGTAGTAATCCCGTGTAGAAAAGAGCATGCCACTTTGAAGTAGGAAGCATTGAATTAAGTCATGGCATCTGTTGTTACCTTAACTTTGAGGGGCATTGGGTTCTCTCCCTCTAGTAAATTGCACATCGGCCCCCAAGATGTAGTCTCGCCATATTTGTTACAAGTGGTATCAGAGAATAATGGTAGCATTTCTGATTGCTCATGCAAAATATCCTCTGCTGTGTTTTTTCCTTTCCTGACCATTTCTGTGGGTCTAGTGTCCTTCGAAAACTTCCTGAAATTCAGGAAAATGGAGAGAACAGTAGGAAAACGTAGAGTGGTAAATGCAAGTGAAAATGCAATAATCACAATAAATTTTGAAAGAATGTAAGGATGGATCTTTTATTTCAAACACGAATAAGAAATATATCAATCATCTTGAGTCATTTAAACGAATAAATTCCCTTTAAATTTCATTAACTACACATTAAGACTTGTACAAGATTTTCTTTATGTCTTTTCAAAATGCCGTATCGAATGTTTCAAAATGATATTTCCGTTTGGTTTGAATGTTCATGTAATACCAATTTTTTGCAATTCCAATGAATTAGAATATCGAAAATCACAAAGCAAAAATGTCGTAAATCGCAAATTTGAAAATTTGAGAAGATTGCAAATTGCAATATTGGAGTATGAATATAATGATTCAAAGTTTCTTTAATATTTTGTGATATGTGATGAGCGGTATTAGGATATGTTGGACCCAAATGTAGTTTTATAATATTTTTAATATTCCATCGGGTTCAGATTACATCATATTTCACATTTTATTGTAGTTTGTATGTTTGTACTCTTTTAAGAACCGCGGTGTGATTTTGATAAAGACTTTTGAAGAATAGTTTAAAACTTAAGTATTATAGAAGCTAAGTGTTATCTCTGGGTCTTTTTCGGGGATTTCACTTATCGCATCTCATGAATTATGCCTTGTGACTAACCCTTGTTATTATCAAATCCTACGATTTGTGATAAAGTGGGAATGTGTCATCAAGAAACAACTTGCTTAAATATCTTAGTTTATGCAAGGTTTTATTTCGAATGCTCTTACAAAATGCAAGCTCTTATTCGCTAAGTTTTTTGGATAATTTTTATAAGGGTCCCCATTTTTTAATACAATATTAATTATTAAATCAATAAATGGTGGAGTTTTTGAATAGTATAACAATTGGTTATATACTGGGAGAACAAGCTATCTCTGATTATTTTGAAACTTCTAAAACTTCGAAAATAAAAATTGTTTAGAAAATAGGAATTACATGAAATTTAAGATAAATAATATTTCTCTGAATAAGAAAACAAACTCACCTAGTTTATCATTCACTTAACGTCGTCTTCAAAATGAAAATTCCTTCGTTTATATCAGTCTTTACTTGGTTTAAAGATGAAGTAGGGGGCTTTTGCATATTAGCTTTTAGATGTACTCATTTCTCACAGGTAGAGCCTTTGCTACTAGGAGGCATCCATAGCATCAACAACATTACCACTTAACCATTAATGATTTAGTATCACATCTAGATAAGAGTGCAATTTTTAGAGATAAATTCGGACTCATATACTTATTATGTTCTCCTTATTTTTTAAGCAATTTATTTTTCTTCTAATTTCTTTTCTTTATTCTACTTAAAAGTCATGGTCTTGGTTTGGTGGCCAAATAGGGATAATGCCATTCAT
Organism: Pinus taeda; assembly: GCA_000404065.3. NCBI lineage: Eukaryota > Viridiplantae > Streptophyta > Pinopsida > Pinales > Pinaceae > Pinus > Pinus taeda. Next base: position 130,023 of record APFE030808881.1, read on the forward strand.
TGGTTGTAATTGAACTGAACAAGTTGGTTGATGATGAGACCACTTCTCTTTTGATTAAAATAATCTCAAGTCATTACCATTTTTTGATATTTATTATTGGTAATGTCAACCTATTATTTCCCTATGAACATGGTAAGTGAGCTCTTAATAAGACCTCCTATCTTTTAAGTTTTAGTATATTTTAGAATTACATTCTAAAAAGAGAAAAGTTTACTAGATGGGGAGAATCATTGAGTCCTGAAGGTTTTCTGGATGACAATTATAGAGTTGAAGTTGCTTATCTACAAAGAGTCTTTACTTTGATAAAGATACTTTTCTTGACTGATAATGGAATGAAGGTCTCTTTATAAAGTTACAGTTTGACAAGGAATAAATAATTTAGGTGGGAACAAGAAGATTCCAGAGAGATAGAACCTATCTTATTTTCAAATGTTATAATTATTTCCTTAACGATCTCTACTTATACAAGCGAAAAATAAAAAATATTTGAAGAGATCTTTTATTCTAAGGCCAAACGTAAATACTATTTAACTTTTATTTTCCTAGGAAAAGTAAAGGAGATAGTATACGAGGGATAGAAGAGGTTACCTTATATGGAAAATATTTCATCAAAATATACCCATTCCCAAACAAAAAATCTCACTTGCCTGAGAAATTTTCCAATAGAAATGTTGATGGGCTGATTTGTTCTGCAATCTACAATGGGCCATGAGACATTCTTTGGAATTTGGTATGCTTACCTTTTTCCTAGTATTCTTTATCCCACTTCAATAGGAGATCTCCTAGTTGAAGATATTTAGGAACTACAAAATTTGCGTCAAAGTAAGATTTAAGTAACTATTGGTGATGTGTGTGTATGATTTTGGATTTCTCTCTTTCTTCTTTGAGTTTGAGGATTTGTCATTGCCTTAATGGAATAAAAGAAAAAGTAGTTTCTTCAATACATTGAACTAGGGCTAGAGAAGGAATAGCTACATTTGTATGAAGCACAACTTCTTTCCCATAGACCAAATTAAAAGGAAAAGTGCATGTTGAGGCCTTCTATGTTTTCGAACTTCCCACATAGCAAATGTTAAAGATTTATGCCAGCTTCTTTGACTCTAATAAATTGTTCATTTGATGATCCTTATAAGACTTTTTTTTTTGTTGATTCAGCTAAACCATTTCCCTAAGGATAATAGTTGGCAAAATATTTAAGTTTAAAGTCTCTTTTGAGAGAAAATTTTTTCATAACATTTCCTCTGAAATAGGATGCATTATCAAACAGGAGGGCAGTTGGTACACCAAATCTGGTAATAATAAATTGATCAATCAATTTAATAATATTTTCAGAATTGGCTACATTAAGTGGAGTTTTTTCCACCCACTTACTAAAGTAATCAGTTGCTATAAGGATATATCTATCTTGCTTAGAAGAGTGAGGAATGATTTCACCTATTATGTCTAATCCCCATTATTCAAATGGTTGTTCAATGTTGACTGACTGTAATGGCAATGCAGGTTTCCTTTGTCTTTCAGCAACTATTTTAATTTTTTTTCATTTCCTTACATATTCATGTGCATATTTGAATAAGTTTGGCCAATAATACCCAACATGGAGGATTTTATGCGATGTTGTGTCTCCTCCAAAATCTCCACCATCTTGTCCATCGTGGAGTTCTTGTAGAGCCTTTTCTGACTCAACTTTCTCAAGCCACCTATGTAAAATAGAATTGCAGTTCTTCTTGAACAAAACATCATTAATGATTTCATATTTCTTATATTTTAATCTCAAAGCCCATTTTTTTTGTAACTTAGTTGTATACTGGCATATCCTTTCTTCAAATAAAAGATTATATCAATATATTTAGATTCAATATCACTGAGTCTTACCTCACATATTTGTATATCATCGCCTGAATCTTCTGGTGCTAGTATGTTGGATGCTCTTGCTAATGTTCTGCAAAATCTTAACCTATAAAAATTTTAGTTGGTCTAATTTCAATGTCATATTCTTGCAGTGTTGTTACCCAATTTGCTCTTTTCTCACCTAATTCTCTTTACATTAGTAAATTTCTCATAGATGATAATGGAACTATTACTTTCGTGTGAGTTTTAAGAAGAAAATGTCTGAAATGTTTTATTGATTTGAAAATAAAAAAATCTTGTTTTTCAACATCTGAGTAATTTAATTCAGCACCTTGCAAATTGGAGCTAAAGAAAGAAATCGTTGCTTCAATTTTCTCATCATTGAGTTGTGTCAAAATAGCTGCATATGATGTTTCAAAAGCAAAAGTATATAAAATAAAATGATTAGAAAAATTAAGAGTTTCTAAAGAGGGAGCATTTATAATTGATTGTTTGATAAGTTTGAAAGCTTCATGCTCAGTATGTCCCCATTTAAAACCATAATTTTTCTTGATCATAGATTGGAGGGGTAAAATAATTCATGAAAAGTTAGGGACAAATTTTTTAACAAAATTTATCTGACCTAGGGAATGTTGCATGGATTTTTTGTTGTGGGGCAAAGAGATTTCATAAAGTTCTGTTATCTTATCAGGATCTATGTGAATGCCATCTTTAGATACAATAAATCCAAGAAGTTTACCTTCTCTTAAAGCAAAGAAATAATTCTTTTGATCTAGATAAATTCCATATCTTTTACAACATTCAAGGATTTGTCTTAAGTCCTTTAAATGATTACGATGCTTTTTTCAATATAAAATTATAGCATCTAAATAAATCACTACAATTTTATTGACCAAGCCTTTGAAAGCTATATCCATGGTTCTCTGAAATGTTGCACCAACATTGATTAATCCAAATGGCATCTTTTGATAAACATATGTACCCCATTGGGTTATAAATGTGGTCTTTAGTCGATCATCTGGATGGACAAGAATATCATTGTAACTAGAAAATCCATCTAGAAAATATGCTAACTCTGAGCCTACAACTGACAGCAATATATGTTGCACAGGAGGTAGTGGAAAGTTTTGCTTCTGACAAGATTTGTTGAGATTGCTAAAATCTATACAAATTTTAATATCACCATTCTTTTTCCTGACTGGAACTAGGTTGGGAACTGACCTTGAATGTCAGATAGGAAAAATGATTTTGGCTTTGAGAAATTTATTTAATTTAGATTTTATTTGTTCTAAATTTGGGTGAATCTTTCTCAAGTTCTGTTCTATAGGATTTTTTTTGGATATCATAAGAATGGTATGTTGAATTATGGAAGTATCATATGTCTTAAGAGCATCATGATTCCAAGAAAAAACATTTTTATATCTTGTCAACAAATGAATGAAGGCTAATCTTTCATCGGGAGTAAGATCAAGACCTAGATTGATATTTTTAGGTTTAAGGTCAGTTCCAAGATTAACTAATTCAAACCTCAATGTTGAGCTTTGAAGCTTTGAGTTAGTTGGTTTCTTCAATCTCTCCTTAAGATCATACAAATATTCCAGCATAACTACTGATTTAACTATGGGATTTACACTTGTTTTTTGTTTGAGTTGGTTATCGTGTTGGTCCTCATCTATTATCTGGTCATAATATGAGCCTTCAGATGTTAGAAATTTCATGATATTGGTATCGTCATTAAAAACTCGCTAATTCGTCATGTTATTGGGAATAAAAGGTCTAAAAATTAATTCTATAGGAAATCTGTCAGGACTATAATCTCCTAGTGGAAGGAGCTTGGTTGCAATGTTAGCCAAAAGATCAACACTTGAATTTTGGAGTCTCGGAATTGGAGAAATGTTAAATGCTAGGAAATGTGAGGTGAGGTCCTAGACTAGTGATTGATAATGCTTCAAATGTCCAAAAAGACAGTGAATCATATTCCTCACCTATTTGATTACAATTTTTGAATCTTCAAAGAATTGAAGCTATTTGATATAAAGGCCTATGGATTTATATAATCCTTGAACTAATGCCTCAGACTTAGCAGTATTACTTGTGAATTTAAATTTAAGTCTGCATGCGAACATAGTTTTTTCTCCTTCGGGGCTAACAAATATGAAACATGCACCAACTCCATCATTAGATTTAGATCGATAAAAAAATAGTTTCGAAAATAAAGAATTGATTACAAGTTTATCTACAAAATTGATACATTTAGAAGAATATGTTTTTGAATAAATTTCAATTTGTGATATCATAGAATTTCCAAAAAAGGGTGAAGTTTTTTTATTAAAATTTCCCAAAAATAGTTCAGCTGAATAATTCCCAATGATATTACTATTGTATGTGACGGGTTGATTCTCTCCTTCTAGTTCGGTCACAATATACTTTAAATGTTTCTCACGTTCAAATATTATTTCATTTGGCCTCCATTGTAAGGAAACCATGTATGAGATCAGTTCATTGCGAAATAGTCATGAAGATTTTCGGATCAATCTGTACTAAGGATCAAGCCATAGAATTCAGGAATATTAATGACAAGAACGTGAACAAATTGACATAATTTCAGGTTTGATGAGAGTAAGATGGTTACCACATTAATTTCTCCTATGACTTAGACTTGAGATAAATCTAACTATACAATGTGCATAAAAGATTTTTGGGGTTCAACATTCAATTTTGCACAAACTTTTTCTGCCAGAATGTTGGATGAGGCTCTAGAATCAAGTAAACAATTGTGCACATTCTTATTAAATACTTCAAAAGTCTAAGGAAAAGGAGGAGTATGCGATTTATATATACCACCAATTAAAGAAACATCAGTTAAACTCATTTTATCTGATGAAGTACAGGGATGCATACCCATTTCTGGAGTAGCCTAGGAAATTACAGCAAGAGGAAGAGGATAAGTGCGAACTCCTTTTAATTCTTTGAGAAATAGATTCATCTAATGTTTTAGCTTTATAAGCTCATAAAACTTGATATTACTTCTAATATACTTCATTTCTTAGACGATGTTGTATTCCATATCGTTAGACACTAGCAAGGTTTTGGCTGGAGGTGAAGAATTGGATTGAGGAGGAGATATTTGGGTAGATTTGGGAGAATGTTTCTTACCTATTGCTTCATATTTGACATTAGGAGCTGATGATTTCCATTTTTTATTTGTTTGTGGAAAATACTCTTTCTTCTAGTAGAAACAGGTAAATCTTCTTCTGATTCTTCATTATCTGACAAAGAAAGAATGAAATCCCACATTCCATGTACTTCAAATATCTCTTTGTCATCAATTTGTTCTTCAGCTATTGATACTTCTTCTTCATCCAAATCTAATTTAGCATTAGATATTGTATCTGGAGGTTTAGGATCAAAGGGGGGATTTCTTTTGAAAGGTCTAAAATATTTCCTAAAAGAAGTCTCAGCTACCCACTTTTTAATGTTGACCATTTCATTGGGCATGGTTTTAAGTACCTTCTGCAAACCTTAAAGATCAAAAGGACCTTTAGGTGCTTTCTTCTTAGATTCATCCCTAAAGGTGACCATTTTGGATTCTGTTTCTTCTAAGGAATTATTCTTTTCTAAAGATAAAATCTGTTTTTCCACATCTATAGCTTATTTCATGTTTTCAGCAAAATTTGGTTTGGCAACTCTATCAACAAAAATAGCTGCATTTGAGGGAAGAGAAGAAATGTGCCATTCATTTTAAACTTCAGTGCTTGGCTTGGATGCCACTCGAATTTTGTTTAATAATTTGTTAAAACAACAATTGAAGTCCTTAACTACTTCTTTAGATTCAACTTTCAAGTTGAAGACATCACTAAGAAGAGTAGTCATTGAGAGGTCATCTCCAAACTTGGTTAGGAATTGTTCCTCAAATGTATTCCAACTACGAATGGAATCAGATGGTAAAGAAAAGTACTAGGATCCTACTGATCCTTGTAAATGATAAGGGAATGATCGTACAACTGCATCTTCTTCTACAACTCCATTTAAATTTATGGACAACATGAAGTTGTTTATGTGTTCTTCGACAAAAAGACCATCATCGGGATTGAATTTTGGTAACCATTTCAATGGATGAGTAGGTAATGGATGTAATGGTCCCGCAATTTGAATGGTCCCTAGATTTGTCCATGGTCTTTGAGCCATTATGGGTATCTATGTGGAAGAATATGTACCAATGGTTGAACATGATTAGGTAGAGGAGGATTGTGTTTTTGTACTGGCGTAAATCACGAGCTGAGATGGTAAGGTGGATAATTTAGTTTGTGATGAAGATGATGGAATGAATGAGGGAGTTTGTGGTGATGATGAAAGAATCTCTTCAGACTTTAGTTTCTTAGTTTTCGTTCGAGGAGGAGGTAGAGGAAATTCAAATGGAGGAATTCCAAAATTTTCACTCTGTGATCTATTTAATCTTCGAGAGCAAGGAAAATGTGAAGAAACACTAGCTTGAGATAATTCAGATTCTTATTAACATAGATAAATCCCTTGTAGTTTATGACTAGAAGACTAAAATTCAGGATTTCTTTCCGATGAAGGGCCATATGATTTGTTTGGAGAAGCATTAGTGGATTGTAAATATTTTTTCACAACATTAAATTGAAGATTTGGAGATTTGGAATGTGACCGAGAAGTTGGAGGTGATGGTGAGGGAATCTTAATCTTAGAATGGATTTCCGATTTAGATTTTATTTCCATTCACATCCGAGGCCATCCTTCTAACACAAAAATGTTGAAGCCTAAAAATTCACTATGAGAACATGGGGTATCACCACCCGGTCCAAACCTTGAAAGTAACTCCTTTTCCATTTTGTGTGGTGGCTCTGATTGGGGATGATGGGACCAATCTCCTAGAAAATATTGATTTGATAATGATGTTGGAGTGATATAAGATATAATGAATGTTGGAACTAATATTGGGAGGGGGGGGGGGGGGAATCAGTATTATCAAGTCAACTAATTTTTCATTTTCAAA
>APFE030808881.1:137651-149502 GCA_000404065.3 Pinus taeda
AACATTTTTATGAGATGTATGCTACTTCAAGATGAAGAACCTACGTGCATACGCTTCTGTATTAAGGCAAACCAACGTATACGATGTTTTGAATTACTTAACCAGCATGTATACACGCCTTTGTTGTGCCAAACTTGTGTACGGATATATAAAAGATAATTTACCCTTTTCAATTATTCAGACAACATTTATACCCAGATTATCAGATTTATAGATCAAGTCATGCACGAAAGATAACGGATCAAAATCACACAAAGATACTACTATTCAAGCCTTAAGATCTTGACCCATCCATAGAACTTATCCTTCTTCTAGCGCTCAAGTTCCTCCTTTGTTCAGATCTAGCTATAGACCATAACCCAATCACCAGTATTCTAGATCTTGTTGTTCATAAGATATTTAGTCCTTGAGTGAATTTGCCTAGTGATCTCCTTCCCCTTTTATAATCATAGGCCTTACTCAATACCATCGTCCAAAACCACTTAGAACCAATACCTAGGTCAAAATACCTGGGTTCAACACTTTGGATGAGATACCATGGTCCAAAACCATAGTTCCAAATACCATGGACTAAAAATGAGTTTTCCCACATGTACGCACTTTTCCGTGCATGAAAGTGTGTGAATATGCATACGTAACGTTTGATCAGCGATCCCGCGTGTATACATGCTTTGGTTAAGTGGAAACTATGTATATTTTTCTTTAATTTTGAGAGCCTGAACTGTGGTCTGTGATCTGAATGAGTTGCCATCAAGGACAACACCTGTGTCATAGTGCCAAACCTATGTCATAATGCCAACAATCTCCCCCTCTGGACTTGACGGTAACCCCAAGTCACTCAACGTCATTCTCCCCCTTTGTCATCAAGGGCAAAGGGTTATGCTCCCCCCTGTGTACATGCTGAAATCTCTGCTCTCTTGTGCTGTCCATGCTCCCCCTAATTGTAGGAAAGGTCTGCAAAAGGATGTTCTACAAGAAAGAACGTGACTCTATACATCATAAATGACCTTCCTTTCACCAAAGACTCATACATACATCCATCTCCCAACCAGGTTGGGATATAGCAATATTGACTCATCCACCCAACAAAGTGGGGAGACACCAAAAGTTTACACATGATAAAACAAGAACATTACATCATCCATCCCAGGAATAGTGGGGAAACCAAAATACGTCGTTACATGACCTTGATGATAAAATATATACACGACATAGAGACAAAATATCTACAACAAGACTATGATAGTCATCAACAACTATCATCAGCAACATCAGTCAATCACCATTCAAACTAGCAACCATGTTCTCCCTCAACACCTGTTCCACCTGAAACCAAAAGCAACTGTCAAATTGAACCAAGATATTCTAAGATAATGCCAACAATGCATTATTATAAGTATATGCTCCCACTGAACCTGTGCCAGATGGTCTCTGTCAGACTGATGTCAAACTCTTTTCATCCTAAGTATATCCCACTATTTTTCTTCAAATCGACATATACGCGACTGTATCCATAGAAACCAACATATATATGCTGATGCTCCTCATGAAACTAGCGTACAACAACTTTTGTCTGAAACAAATAAGTTTCAATAAAGAGATGATGCATGAAGTACTCCCAGCTTCTGTCTAAGGTATTCAAATGTCTCCTTAGGTAGCGGTTTGGTGAATATATCAACATCATGTTCCTTGGAGGGAACATACTCCAATTTGACCTTTTGTTCAAGCACTTGTTTCCGAAGAAAATGTTATTTGATAGGTATGTGCTTGGTCTTTGAATGCATGACTGGATTCTTTAAAATACTAATTGCACTTGTATTATCACATAAAATGTAGATAGGTGGAGTACAAATGATTTGAAAGTCTTGCAAAGTTTGCATAATCCAAAGGCATTGTGTTTAGCAAGATGCAACAACCACATATTCTGCTTCAAATGTAGATAATGCAATTGAACTTTGTTTCTTACTGAACCAAGATACTAATCTTGAATCCATAAAGAATGCACCACCACTAGTGCTTTTCTATCATCCACGCTTCCTGCCCAATATGCCTTTATGTATGCATGAAGTGTGAGATCCGTATCTCTAAGATACGATAAGCCATAGTTTTGTGTTCCCTAAAGATATTTGAAAATGCTTTTAGCCACCTGAAGGTGTGCTTCTTTTGCATTTTCTTGGAATCTTCCAACTATTCCCACCGCATGCATGATGTTTGGTCGGGTACCTGTCAGATAGAGCAGGCTACCAATCATGGATCTATAGGTTGGTTGATGTACTGTTGCCGAATCATCATTTTCACTGAGGTTGCATCCTGTTACCATAGGGGTACATATTGGTTTCGAATCTTCCATGCCATATTTCTTCAGGATCTGCTTGAGGTACTTGGTTTGTGATAGAAAGATATCGTCTTTTTTTTGTTAGACTTGTGAACCAAGAAAATATGTCACCTCACCAAGCAGGGACATTTCAAATTCTTTCTGCATCACCAAAGCAAAGTTTTGATTCATGGCTTCTTCATTGCTACCAAAGATGATATCATCAACATACACAACAAGTATTAGCAATTTATCACTATGAATTTTTATATATAGATTGCTATCTGTTGATCCTTTTAGAAAACCTTGTTGATGGAGGTATTTGTCCAAACGATAACACCAAGCCCTTGGAGCCTGTTTAAGACCATAGAGTGCCTTCTTAAGTCTGCATACAAGGTTTGGATCATTTCCAAGGATGAATCCATCTAGTTGTTCAACATACACTTCTTCTAAGTCGCCAATTAAAAAGGTAAATTTCAAATCCATTTGATATACTTTGAACTTTTGAAAGTTAGAAAGAGCAAGGAAAATTCTTATGGCTTCAAGTCTAGTAGTTGGTGCAAAAGTTTCTTCAGAGTCTATACCTTCTTGTTGAGCATACCCTTTACAAACAAGTCTCACCTTGTTTCTAATAACATTTCCATTTTTGTTGAGCTTGTTTTTGAATATCCATTTCGTCCCTATGATATTCTTATCATTACGTCTACAAACCAATGCCAAAGTGTTATTCTTTTCAATTTGTGCAAGTTCTTAATTCATGGCCTTCACCCAACATTCATCCTTGCATGCTTCAGCTACATTTCGTGGTTCAACGGAGGAGAGCAATGCTAGATAGCTTGAAGCTTCTATTATACTTCTTCCTGTTTGAACACCTTCCTCTTTCTACCCCAAAATTTGAGTCTTTGTATGGTTCTTCTGGACATACCTGGATGGAGTCTTTTATTCTATTCTTATCTATTCTTTTGGTGCCTCATAAGTTTCTTCTTCATCATTAGTTTGATTTGATGTTGAAGGATAGTCGTCCTTATCTCCAAAATATTCGGTTTTTATCTATTTTGAATTGTTGCCTTCTTCATAAACCACCACATCAATACTTTAAACAATTTTTCCAAGTATTTTATTGTAACACTTATATCCTTTACTTTGGGAAGATTAACCAAGGAGAATACCTTCATATGCTCTAGGTTCAAACTGCCAAGATTTTCATCAGTCCTTTTGATGTAACATTTACTTCCAAAAACTTTAAAGTATTTTACCGAAGGAGTCTTACCATACCAAAGTGCATTAGGAGTTTGAGTGCTATTTATCCAAACATTTGTTTTGTTGTCAATAGTAATGGAAACAAATGCATCTTCAACCCAGAAGGTTGCAGGAGCTCCAGATTCATCAAGCATGGCACGAGCCATTTATTGAACTGTTATGTTCATCCTTTCTACTACTCCATTTTTTTGTTCTTGCAGTAGAGAATTCCCTTCTTATTCCATGTTCTTCACAAAAGTCAAAAAATTTATCTAAGGTAAATTCCCCTCCATGATTAGACCTGAGGCATTCGATTCTGTGATCTCATTCATTTTCGACCAAATCATTGAAAGCTTCAAACTTTTCGAGGTGATTTTTTCTCCTTGAGGTGACTTTTTCCTTGATGCACCACATAAATCACTATGGACAAGTTCAAGAGGCTTACTAGCTGATCCTTCCTTCTAAGGGAAATTAGTTCTAGTTTTCTTACCAAACTGACATGATTTGCATATTGTATTGTCTACAATTCTGATGTCAGTGAGATCACGAACCGCTTGATATTTTCATGCTTTCCTTATCTAAGAGAAGCTTAGATGACCGAATATTCTGTGCCACAGCCAGTGTTCATCATTCTTGCTTTGATAGCAATGTTGTTGTCCTCCCTTGAGTATGTATAAATTATTTGGATTTCTTATGCCTTTGATCACTATTTCTCCTGTATCAAGCTCACAAACAATACATCCATTTGATCAGAATATTACCTCATTTCCTTGATCACACATTTGGCTAACACTTAATAGATTATGCTTTAAGCCATCAACATACATAACATTCCTAGCTTTGACTTTTTGTTTCAAAACAATAGAACCTTTACCTTTTATGAGTGCATGGGTGTCATTTCCAAATGAGAGCTTCCTTTCCTTCTCTAAGACACTATATGACTGAAGTTTTTCTTTATCACCTGTCATATGTTTCGAGCATCCATTGTCGATGTACCACTGATTTTCCTATCCTTCCGCATATAAGGCTATACCACATCTTTCTGGTTGCGGTTCTTTCTTTCTCCATGTTTTGGGACCCAATGAAGGTTTCTCCTTCTGAGATCTTGGCCAAAACTTACTCCTGCATTTAGAATCTTCATGACCGAAGTTGTTACAAATAGAGCATTCTATTTCATTTTCAAGAGCAGAAAAGTTATTATAGGTCCTCTTCATGATCCTAGTCACGCTCCTTTGGTGTCACGCTTCTCGAGTCATGATGGTCTTGTAGGCAACACATTGAGCAGCTTTGTGTCCAAAGTTATGACATGAAAAACATTGGCCATTAAAGAAATTCTTGGCATTATCTAATCTATCGTCTAGGTGATTGTAGTCTCCATATACATTCATTCTTGAGGCAAATTGAAAATGATTTACTTATGGATGGTTGTAGCATACGTTCATCCTTGAAGTAGATTGACCTCGATTTGCTTGGTGATCTACTTAATGCCTTTGTTGATGATTGTCAACCTGTTCACTTCTCCTTGCTGCATCAAGATAACTTTTGGAGGTGGATGGATTCTGTGCTTGAGATCATTCTTCAGTATATCCAAGACCTGTCTTAATTAGAGGAGATCGCTGCACTTTTATAATCTCATTTAAAGTTTCAGATCCTTTAGAAAATCTAATATTAAGAGCTTTTGTTTTCTCAATATATTTTCTAAGTCCTACAATTTCACATTCTAACTTTTCATTATGTTTTTCTCTTTCAGCACGTTGGAATGCCAGAGTATCTATGATCATAATATTTTCTTCTAAACATATTTGAATTTTAGAAATTTCTTCATAGAGATCATCTTCATCTATAACATCCAAGAAATCATTATCTTCAAAAGCCATCAAAAGTCTATAATCATTACCATGTTCATATTCATCACTATTTGAAAGTCCATCGCTGTCTTCATGTGTATAATAGCTCTTCCTACTTACATTTTGTTTTTTGTTCCATTTAACTGATTCCTTACATTTATCAAGCATATCTTTATGAGTACATTTGGTTGCATAGTGACCGACTCTCCCACAAGCAAAGCATTTGAAAGATAGCTTACCTCTAAATCTTCCAGAGTCCTGTTGAAGGTTCTTGACCGAGTTTGATTCTTCCTCTTCTTTTGACGTATGTCCTGACTCATTGCATTCTCCTTTTGAAGTTTTGAATGCGACATCTCTGGTGTCTGATGGACCCCCTTTTCTCATTTCTAAAGCAGTTAGGATTATGTGCAGTTGTGACATGGTAATACTCTAAAGAATCTACTTTTCTTCTATGGCAGAAACTTTTGATTCAAACTTAGAAGACAAAGATCTTAAAACCTTTTCAACTAAGGTAACTTCTTTTATCTCTTCACCCAAGTTTTTCATGTGATTAACAATATCATATACACATAAGAAATAATTAGCCACACTTTCATCATTGTGCATTCTGAGAGTTTCATATTGAATTCTGAGAGATTGTAGTTTTGTATGTTTTACCTGGTCGTCTCCTTCATAGCTTAGAATGATATTGTCCCATATTCGTTTGGTGATTTTGAGCTGCATAACCTTAATGAATTCCGATTGAGATAGACTCCCCAATAGAGTATTGACAGCCTTTGCATTTGTTTCATACTGATTTTTACTAGTTGTATCTGTAGCAGTTGCTAATGGGAATGTGTATCCCCCTTCCATGATATCCCAAACTTCTGCACCAAGAGATTGAAGATATGTTATGGTTCTTACCTTCCAATACACAAAGTTTCTCCCATCAAAGATTGGTGGCCTCATGGATGCCTCCCTTTCATAGTTGCTCAAGATGATAGATCTTACTTCAAGCAATCAAGCTTCTTCTCAAAGACCTACACTGATTCCAATTGTTGGAATTAATACTTGGCGGGGTGGGGGGGGGGGGGGAATCAATATTATCAAGTCAACTAATTTTTCATTTTCAAACTTAGATATATTCCACTTCAGATATGGAAAACCAGCGTATACACGCAACTGTGTCTACAACAACTAATGTATAACTTGTAAACTTAAGATTTAATTAATCCATTTAATCTTTAATCAGTGCATCAGAACTTCATTAACCATCAGGACAATAAGCAGGTTCAATAAATAGAATAGATCATCACACATATGAACACAAGATATAAGGTGGAAACCCAAAGTCAGTGAAAACCACCTGCTGCAATGCTTTTCTATCTTCTTGTTAATAAGAAACTTCTTTTTATAATATTTTTGTACTGATGCAGTCTTATGCCCGTACGCAGGCTTTTACCTATAGAAGGCTACAACCTTCTCTCATTCTCTAGCTTCTATTGGAAGGGAGGTACAACATCCTTAGCTCTTGTACTAGCTGATGTACTAGTACGTAGGTGCTGACCTGTAGAAGGCTACAACCTTCTCTTTTCTTTCAAGGATCACGTTTCATAAATTTTCAGACTGGATCCATAAGTAACGTCAAGCAAACATCAAATATATCTGGACCAACCAATCCCCTTTGCATAAACCAAAAATGAATAAAATAATCACTTCTATGAATGTTGTAACCAGAATACAGTAATAGTAACCCGACACCAATCTTGAACCCAGAATACTGCAAAAATAAACAAAAGTAGTTAAAACATATTTTATGAGATGTACGCTACTTCAAGATGAAGAAATTGCATGCATATGCTTCTGTATTAAGGGAAACCAACGTATACGATGTTTTGAATTATTGAACCAGTGTGTATATGCGCCTTTGCTGTGCTAAACCTGTGTACAAATCTATAAAAGATAATTTACCCTTTTCAATTATTCAGACATCATTTATACCCAAATTATTAGATTTATAGATCAAGTCATGCGCCAAATATAACAGACCAAAAACACACAAATATACTACTACTCAAGCCTTAAGATCTTGACCCATCCATAGAACTTATCCTTCTTCTGGTGCTCAGGTTCCTCATTGGTTTAGATCTAGCTATACACCATAACCCAATGACTAGTATTCTAGATCTTGCTCTTCATAAGATATTCAATCCTTGATTGAATTTGGCTAGTGATCTCCTTCCCCTTTTATAGTCATAGGCCTTACTCAATACCATGGTCCAAAACAACTTATAACCAATATATCGGTCCAAATACCTGGGTTCAACACTTAGGACGAGATACCATGATCCAAAACCATAGGTCCAAATACCAAGGACCAAATACCATGGACTAAAAATGAGTTTTCCCACGTGTACACTCTTTTCCATGCATGAAAGTGCATGCATATGCATACTCAACTTTCGATTGGCGATCTCACGTGCATACACGCCTTGGTTAAGTGGAAATTGCGTATATCTCTTTTTCTTTTATTCTAAGAGCCTGAACCATTATATATCATCTAAGTGAGCTGCCATCAAGGACAACACCTGTGTCATAATGCCAACAATGAAGAATGATTTAACTAAATATGATCTAATGTAAACAACAAATACATGAATCTATATTATTCTAACATCATCTTAATATAAATATACCCGAGAAATAATATAATTTATGTGATCTAAAAGGATGTCTTAAAGGAACTGGTAATGAAGATTATTCAACTGCTAAAAGAAATGAAATCGTGAATGATAATTGTTTTGGATAAATTATTAGACAAAACAATTGAGAAAACTTTATCACATATGGTAAATTTTCATGTATGTAATAAGAAATTAGAGTTGAAACATAATACAAAAGTGCAATAATTTAAAACTATAACTCATATTTTCATACATATGACAACTAGAGAAAGACTATTACTAATTCATAATTGAAACATAATCATTAGATAAAAGTACCATATAAGAAACGTCCTACTCATGAGATGAACAATATTGATCCACTTCCATCCAAGCAAATACACTGTAAGAGTACAAAAGTGCAATTTCAGTAGAGTATGCTTCGATATTCAAGAAAAATAGATCTTGTTCCAATTATTTCATCAAAACCTTCACAAAAATATAGAAGTGTAATATCTTACAACGTGTTTTTGATAAAATTCTAGATCCTTCTCTAAATGCATGAGAGGGGTTTGAATACTATACATATGTTTCAAAAATAGAATATTACATAACAAGTTGAGGAGGATTCAAGCAACCTTCCTCAGAATAAGTGAAAAATAAAAACTAAAACTAAAAATAAATGATGATAGGCTTCTCCAAATTAAATGGTCTTGTTTAGAAATTCATTCCTTGAGCTCGCAAATGCCTATCATTGGCTTAAACTAGGGATATTGGCCAATTCTAGATCTCAATTTCCCCATGAACACAACATCAGTGAGAGGTGGCACCATCTTCTGAGGAGAATTAGTTAAATAGCATAGATTCGTCCAATGAGTGTGTGGTTTCACCAAAAACCGTGATTATGTTTCTAAATCGAGCTTAGATAGTTCCTTGATTGCTTCTTCATTTGTTTGGGCAATTTCGTTCCATCGTTCTTCCAACTATTTAACATCTAGGAGAGATTCTAGACTACATTTTTTGATAAGACTGGCAGTTTGGAGTTTTTCATTAACATCCTCAACGATGTTGTTTGTGGTACTGGCTACTCTTGTTGTTGCTCTCTCTATCTGTTTTAACTACACGTCCCAATCTTTAAATAATATGTCTTCGTTGGACTCCTTGATATTTGGTAGATCACCCTTCTCGCCTTCTTCAGATTCTTGCCAAGAAATGAATTATGTTATTCTTTTCTTTATCTCTTCATATTCTAATCTTTGATCAATCACTTGATTGTTTAATTTGTCACTTGGTTAAAAATAAGGATTGATCAATGAAATTCTTTGATAGAATATTTCCTACTGTTGTGCCAAAAGAGAATTTAATTCAAGTGCCTCTTAGATAAATTCATCTATTTCAGGACCATCTTTGAATTTGTCCAATATAACTTGCATTTGGTGAATCTTTTTGTTCTTTACTGCCATGTCTATCTGATGCTATACTTTCATTTACTAGAAATTTTGTTGAAGTTGTGTCAGTTGTATTTCCACTTGCTATTGGTGCTTTGTCTTTCTTCCTCGAGTTGTTGTTCGAGAAGCTGAACACTTTCCTCTTTTTCTTTCAGTAACAGTCAAACTTCTGTTGCCTTATCGATTGTTGTAGTTGCATAAGCAACTGCAAATTGTGATAACTTTGTAAGGTTGTCTAATGGATCAATGGGGGTGTCTCTCTACATTATCTCCATTGACCCACTTTCAAGAGTTGTTGTTGCCGATACATCCAATTTTCTTTTCTTTCTTTGCCTTTTTATATAGCCTTATGTGTAGGTCTATAGAATATGTCTAAAGGCACTATTTTTTCAACCTTCAAAATGATTTCAGAAGTTGGGCGTGTTGGGATGACTTCAATGTCCTCAGTAGTTACGATTTCTTGTATTGTCGCTTCTGGATTTACAACCTGTTGAGTGTGTTGTGGAGTATCGAATCTAGACGTTCCTTCAAGACTAGTCTTTGTTTGGATATTTTTATTATATTTCTCCCACTCTTGTTTTAGATTGATGACTGGGGTCATTTCTGTTTCAACCTGCAAGGGCCTAGTCTCCATGTCTTTTTCAGTTGAGACCTTTTCGTTCGTTTCTTCAAGATTTTCTTCTATATCCCATTCCAGGTCTACCTCGATGCTTCCTTCTTTATTCTCAGATTCATGTTCATATTATTTTTAAACTTGAGCTAACCTTTCTTGTGATTCCTCATCGAATTGTGTATAGAATTCTCCTGCAGGCTTATACTGGGACTAGGTTCTCTTATTTCTTCAATTTCTAACAACTCCAAAAGGACCTGTTCAAGCCTTTTATTTCTGTATATGTGGAATTCTCTGAGGTCTTATGGGTCTAGCTTTAGTAACACTATAGTCAAAACTTGTGAAAATTTCTCAGATTTCTCAAATATTTCATCAAATGGATCATCCTCATGACTAAACTGCTTGTTCTTGACCATAGCAATCTAGTAGGGGTCATACTATCTACCTGGCATGATAGCTAAGTTTAGAGCCATGATTTTCTGTATTTCTTTAGATGCACACCCATGATCATGTAATGCCAAAGTGTCACATTGTAATGGGAAGGTTTGCTAGATGGCCTTCTTCTACTCCTTAAGGGTTTTGATTATCCCATCACCCACTATGTGATAAGAAATTTCTTAAGCTAGTAGTTAATCTGGAACATTGTATGGGAGAATGTGGGGAGCAGTAATACTCTCGAAAATTATAATGATGATGATGATGATGATGGTTAACGTCCGCTGAGACCAAATAATGATCTATCGGACCTAAAGACAAATTATTTATTTTGATTTAAGATTTTATTCGTATGCTCAAAAAGCTTGGAGAGAAGCCTCCCGAGCTCACTATAATTTTGGCATTGTAAAAGGCTAGGAAGGTCAGTATTGTAACAAAGGTTGTGAAATTGAGATCTATTGTGGTTGTATGCAGGGCACTCTAAGAGGAAGTGGTTTTCATCCTCGATGCTCCTATTCTCACAAATATGGCAGATCCTTTCTATCCATGGCGTTTTAGGAACTACCCAGCGGCCAGTTTCACTATGGAGCTCATGAGAATTCGTTCTAATCTTTGCTATATTAATTTTCTTTTTTGAGCTAGTTAGAATAGAGAGATACTTTTGATCTTCAAGGGTGGGGTTGATGACCTTCTTATAATAACTAAATTTTCTTTTAGACGCTAAATCTTTCTCACACCATAATTTTTCTTTGAACTTAGAAGTAACAATAACTTTAATGTTATTTATGTTTTGCAAAGCATCGTTCTCATTAATCTCCCAATAGTTTAACCAGGCCCTTGTGTCCTTATGCCATCCTCGGTTAAGCCTTAGGTGATTTTGGCTGGAATTTAAAGCTAGCTTAGGAAGTCTATGATTGTCTATGTTATTGAGCTTGTGCTTATACATCAGAAACCTGAGCATAGCTAGGCTCTCAATAGAAGAAAGACCTGCTTCTATAAGGAGAATAGGATATGGTGTATTACTTTTAATTTTCAGATTATAAGTTATAAAACGCTTCTAGATTTGCTCAATCTTCCGCCATGATTCTCTGGAGATGCTGCAGCCCCAAACTTCACATCCATATAAGATAACAGGAGTGACTAAAGTTTCAAAGAGGAACTTCTTTTTATCCCACATTACGAGATTTGTTGTTTTACAGTTATTTTCAAGACCAAAATAAGCTTTCCATCCCCCATTAATCCTTTTCTCAATGCTATGGTTCCAATTGAGCTTGTGATGGATATCAATTCCTAGGTACTTGTAAGAATACACTTCC
>APFE030808881.1:158717-187739 GCA_000404065.3 Pinus taeda
GAGGTACTGTGTGATGTTACACCTCTGGATGTTTGTGATGTATTATTAGGCCAACCATACTTGTGGAGGCGACATGCTGTGTATGAGTCAAGGCCTCGTGCTGCCATTATTTCTTTGGATAATTCATTATACAGGATACCGGAGTTAGCCCCACCTACCGCTGCCTCTTTGATCATTGCTAAGAAAGGCAGCAAGCTCATATCACAGACTAGGAAATTTATTTCCTGTCTGGGTCACCCGCAAAGTAAGGGGAAGATCGTTGCTACATCCATGACCCCCGCAAAGGGTTCCTCCATGCAACAGCAGCAGCAAAGGGATACGGTCATGATAGAACACAGGAACAAATTCTCCTCACGCACAGGGGTACCACACAAGATTCAGGTGGGCAACATAGTTTGGTTGCATCGACAGAAAGAACGCCTTACCAGATGCCATCCGAAGCTTAAACCACTCCGACATGGTCCTTACACCAGTACCAAGGCTACGGGAAACAATGCTTTGGCGCACATCATTCCTCCATTCCTTCGCCTACACCAAGTGTTCAATGTGGACCGTCATCGACCATGCTTACCACCATTACTGGACACATCAGAGATTGCAGGACAAGTTCAGCAGATGGAGGAACTCAACGCAATGGGGACCATTGCTTCCTAAGGGGGGAGGAATGATCCAGGTGGATATTGGTGGCCACTTGCTAATTCCATGTGGATCCCCTCTAGTGCTTCTTTCAGTTCTTTTAGTTTCCTTAATTATAGCACAATTTACTATTTTTAGCAGTTTTTCGGGTCCTAAACTTTCGAAGCCGTTTTGAGGCCCTAAACGACGTTTTTTGGGAAATATACCGCCAACGATTCTACTATCTAAAAATCATCTTTTCCGTCATAGTACTCGGAGAGATCTTTCCAACGGGCTATCATGCACGTCAAACGGAGATAAGACGACCAATTCGCGACCCCGGGAAGTTGATGTACCAACTTACCCAAAAATGGGGCACACAATTTGGCGTTTCATCTTCCAGGGTTAGGTTTTGGAATGTGAAGGGTTTTTCCATTGTTTCTCAACAATAAATAGGTCTTTGAGCCTCATTGTAACACATTTCAGAGGCATGTAGCCACACATGTCTTCTCAAAGATAAGCTACCATCGCCCTAGATGGTTTATTTCTATTTGCAGTCATAAGCATATTTCAGTATTTTCCATTAATGAAATGAAGTATTATTTCCGCTGCATCTTTGTGTATATGGTTATCTCTGTATTTTATTGCGTTACTGTTTAAATCTGGATCATAACCCAACACCTCTCGCAAATTGTCTATTACCAAACTTTAAATATAATCATGGTGCTGCGATTAATAAAGAACAAACCATAACACATTGCTATTAGACTTTGGTTAGTTTGTACGAAGTACAAGTTTTGAATCCCTTGGGTGCCATTCAACCTTGAAAACATTTTGGTCCTCCATGAGGAGGCCATGTGGAAGACCGTGATTGGTCCACATGGCATTCCCTCATTGGGCCACCTCAATCAATCCTTAAACTAATAAAATCAAGAAAATTCAAACCAATAAGAAAATGCCACTTGTCGAGCAACTATAGGACCATGGAAATTCAGAATTATTAAACAATCAGGAGAGCCCAAGTGGCAGTGCCTAATTGGCCCATGTGGCGATCCCTCATTGGGCCACCTCAACCAATCCCTAAACCAATAAAATCAACCAAATTTGACTAATAATATAGCGCCACTTTTCGAGCAACCACAGGACCATGAAAATTATGAATTTTTAAACCAATCTAGAGAGGTCATGTGGCATCTTGCCATCAGCCCAAAATGTACAGACAACTGTCCTTTTTACCAAAATTCACCTTTTTGACAAAATGATCAAAACGTGTTTCTGGGAGAATTCGATGTGGAATTTGAGTGAAGCACGTTGTGTTGGATTTAAATCGTCAGGACTATCCAACCATATAGGTTCCCAGCTCTATGACAAACTTTCAATTTTGAGCATTATTTTGATCTGTTGGATCTAGTTTGGAGGAAAAACATCCATTGTTGTATTTGTAAGATTCCCATCTGATGGCCCATGCTGAATGTGC
Organism: Pinus taeda; assembly: GCA_000404065.3. Lineage (NCBI taxonomy): Eukaryota > Viridiplantae > Streptophyta > Pinopsida > Pinales > Pinaceae > Pinus > Pinus taeda. Next base: position 160,810 of record APFE030808881.1, read on the forward strand.
CTGAAAGACCATGTGAATTTGACATGGGAGGAGAGTACATTGTCGGGGGGGGATTCAACATTGTTTTCCAGGGCATAAGTGTGTCATTGGCTAGGGTTAAGACTAGCACAATGAGGAACAAAAACATAATAAAAACTTCCACCTTTTTGCTATTAAAAGACCCCTATTGGGAATAATATCACTATCAAGGTGGTAATATAGGTTATGTTGTCGATATTGGATAATGTAAGAGGGTCATAACCTCGTAATCACCATTTGGGTATTGCAAATAGCACCAAGGTTGAAAATCCAAAGTCGACAAGGGTGTCCAAATGCATATAATATCAGATATTAAAGGGAGACAAGAGAATATTAGAGCATAAGACATAATGATTAAATGTAAATGCATATATCAGAGTAAATACATAGGTTCTACTTGTATTTACTAGAAATACCTCATTGCCAAAGTGCCAATTAGCCTATTTAGACATTTAACAATAATCCATTTGAAATTCACTAGATATCATCACATACCTTATGTTTACCATGTTTCCGTGATCATTACTATACATTATATTAACAATAGAATGGTTAATTATGAAGAAAACTAAAACACTTGAGTAATAATCATAGGGTAAAGTGGATAACCATTTAGAAAACAAAATTAGTCGAGGTATAGATATACGATTATGATGTTTATGTATATAATGAGGGAAATAAGTGACAGACCTCCATCACCACATACATTTAGTGTAATACTCTCAAACATAAGGTAAAGCACTTGTTTTAAAAACTAAATAAAATTTCTCAACAAGTAACTTAAATTCTTCCAAGTACAAACAAATCAACTAGAAATTAAATGGTATCTTACATATTTAAGAATGTAGCTAATAAGACCTAGAAAAATTGATGACCGAGAATACCTAAAAGAACAAGAGTAATAGAAACAAAAAAAATGTGTGTTATAGAGATCTGTGACAGATGGTATCAGAGCTCTAGTTTCAATCCTCGGATCTAATGGATCTATTGTAAAACTGAGTATGATGGCATACCATTGGTGTTATGCTATCATAGTCTCATGTATAGGGTTTTGTATGAGAATATCATAGTGCATAGGAAGGTGAATAAATTGTTGGATATGCGTATATCTATAGCAGTAGTTGGACATATATAGTTGTTTCTAAAAGTTGTCAGGTTTTGAAATGTTATTAGTTGTTGAGGAATAATTTCTTAGTCGTTCTATGTATTATGACACTCTTCCAAAGTTAGGGAAGTATTTTTAGACCAATATAAAAATGTCAAGAAAAATGTAGAGGAACGACCCATAATAACTATTCAACAATCCATTATTCTATTGATTTATGCAGGACCCAGAAATAATGAAGTTGAAGGAGTGAAAATCGTACAGTTGTTCTACAATCACTTAGGTTATGTATGACAAACTTAATGTAAGTGATCTCAATTTGTTTTGACTGATTCATCATCCATCTATTTGGAAGAATGATGTGTGGGAGGATATACAAGAATCACTAAAGGTCGTGCTCTTTTGTTTTGCAATGTGAATGAAAGGTTTTGTTCCATTTTTTTCTTAAGTTACGCTTCAAATCTGTAACAAAGAGAAAATTTCCAAGTACCATTTTCATAGATCTTAATATGTATGTACTTGAGTAGAGATTGAAGATATTTATCCATTAAAGTAGTAAGTTAGTTTATATTTTTCTATTGTGTCAACTAAGCTTTAGAATTTAAAAGTTCTTACGAAAGCTACCCTAAAATCAACCTCCTCTAAGAAAGGGTCAATGTTATATTTATCTAAGATCTTGGAATTCCCTAGAAAAAAATAATAGTCGCGTTTTTCTCTCAAATTCATATGGAATTTTTACCTAGTTCTAATTACACAATCGAAGAAGGGAGGAATTTTCCTGGATAGGAGACTTGGTGTATGAATTATGACATAACCCATTATTGATTTCTTGCTACTAAATCAGCCTTCCATTGGAAAGTAAACATATAATGAAATTATCCTTTGACATTCTCATTTTTTATAGTGGAATGTAAAGCAATAGGGCATCAAAATCCCTTTGTCGAAAAATAAAAAAATTAGGTACGAATTACCAATCCAGCCACACTTATGCTTAAAATAAATTGTTCACAAAGTGATCCTTACTTATTTAGGAATAAGACACTTAGTTCTCTATAAATTTAATAGAAATAATGATTGGCACTATTGTTTTTGCAGAAAATTCAAGTTTTACTATAACCTATTATAATCCTAGTAATCTAAGTTAATGGAGATGGAGTGTTGTCTTTGAGAGTCATTCCTTATTGCCACTATGAAATAAGTGGCAGGAGTCAACTATACCACAAAAACTGTACTAAACATATTTACTCGGTATCAGTGAATTGTGATGATTCTGTAATTGTTGGCTACATAAACAGACTACTTGATCTGTGCATGAATAGGAGATGGGAAAATAATATTGGAAATCAACGAAAATTCCCGTCACTGATGTTATTCAAATGCTATTCCCCGCCTAGGAGATAAAATATTATAGTCTTATGATTCTAGAAAAGTAATGAAGGTAAAACTATGATAGTAACCTATTTCTCTAGTAACATATTGAGTTGCAAGTTAAATTTGATAGGATAGGGTACCCACAGACCTGTAAGAAGAATTTTTCATAGATTTCTAACATATTAAATATCCTTTTCTATTTAAACATATTTATTGAAGGTTTGAATTTCTTCATTGACAACTTTTATTACAACAAATTTGAAACATACAAACTAGAGAATGAAAATACTTTTTTTTTGAATATTTATTGGCCAATATTTAAAACAATGTAAACTTTGAAACAAGAATGTAGAGCTATAACTAGGGTCTCTCACACCTCTAATTATTCCACATTAATAAACCATTCCAGGAACGTTTTGTTATTGCAAAGAGTAAATCAATCCGAGGCTATTTTCCCAAGTAATGCTTAGTAGCATAGTGTTCAGAAGGTACAAAAGAAGAAAGATGCTAAGCTGTAACTAAACTAACCCAAAAGATAGAATCACACAAGACAGTTGATCAGTAAAGGGTATGGAAGCAATAACCCATCCCTCTAGAAACTGATAAAAAGGAAATTAGAGCCTGGACTTATAGGTCTGGGAGCTAGGCAGTGTCTTGCTGAGGCTCACTACAACCTTAGACCTTCTCTCACACCAAAACAACGAAGGTAGGTAAATAAAACGACAAAAGGTAAAATGGAATAGCAAAATGGAAATGGAACAGCAATAAATGGAACAATAGTAAAATGGAACAACAGTAAAATGGAACATCAGTAAAATGGAACAACAATCGAAAGAACTGAATCTCGCGAGTTAAAACCAACTGATTCACACTCTGATTTTCTCTTCAAGCAAACTAGATAAGATATACTTTATGAAACAACACTCCTTGATGAATTATGGAACAACAAGCATCAACCATATATACATGTTCTATACTAATATAGTAATCTGAGAATGTTGAATGATATAATTATGTTTCTAAACAGAGCAACATTACTTTCAAGTCCCAACAAGTATTATTTCACATGAATCCAATGACGATAACATTCATACCGACACTCTGTTATAGAAATAGCTGATTAAAGATGCAATTCACCCTGAATAGATTCAATTATACAGTGCAGAGTCATTACATGGAGAAATCATTCATATATTGATCATAACAGAGCATAGCATATCATATGAAAGATGTATCAGGTTACTGGGTAATAAAGATAAACAAACCACACACAAATCGCAGTATAATGATACAAAAGCAAGTGTCCTTCGGAGCCAGGCCCTTAGCTACCAATGGTACACCGCCTTAGATTACTCCAGACGCAGAGATGAAATAAACACCAAGTCTTATATATTAATGCATCAACAAATGTATAACAAAAGCAGGTCTCAGTGAGACTCGATGATCAAAGTTTTGTTCTGAAACTTAAAATTATAAAAACAGTAGTCCCCTTGCTCAATGACATTGTTCCTTTATATAAAAGTAACGACGGAGGTATCTAGATAACAAAGATAAGTAAAACAACGATCCCTTAGGATCGAAGATACTGAGGGATTCGCCAATCGATTAATCCTTCACTTTTCTTTCTCGCGTTCGCCGACTCGGTATCCCTCTTTCCTTTCATGGGCTATTCAACTTTGATTTGCTCGACCTTGTTCGCATCTGGTTCCCCTCTGGAGGGACAGCAGTTATTCTTCCTCTACTTCTCGCTTTTGGACGACAACTCCTTGCTTCCACGTCTTCCTGCATAGAAAAATGACAATTATTAGTAATTGAGCTTCCATTGTCAATTCTTGTACATTTTATTAAAATCCTTTATCTCTTTTGAATTTATAAAGCAGAAAAGGTTACAAATATTATTGAAAAGCCACTAAATTGCTTGTCAAAAGCATAACTTCCAAGTGCTCCACACACCCCCCTGCTTACCCTGTTTCATGCCCTCATAAAAACATTATAGTTGACATGCAAGGCGGTGAGAGAATAGGCCTGCGAGGGGATCTCGCGAGGAGGTCGACAACCGTGATGAGCAACTAGATTATTAAAGAACTGATTTATTTGATCCGCAGGCATTTCATACAAGGCCTGATATCCAGGTGCAGGGTGCCAAATAATTGGACTGAGAAATCAATACCCCAACCAGGATGGCCCTTCTTGTAGAATCCGTTCCCCATAAAGGTTCCATCAGCTGGTAGCCAGCTCAAAATTCTCGTATTTGAATGGTTCCCTGAGCTGGATATTTGGGCTAGAGGTCCGGTATCGAAATTTTGTAGCATCGATGGCGAGGTCTTTAATAGTCAGGAAATATTCCAGACTATGTCAGATAAAGTCTTTGTGCATGGGTCCTAATATCTCAATGACACCCGGGATCCTCATAAGGCTCCTATGCTCTCTCCATAGCGTCATTGGGTCTCTAGGTTTGGCTCTTACCCATAAGTCTAGGCTATTCTCCTGTCTCTGAAAGGTGTTATAAGCTTTGAGCCATTTCAGCTGATTAACCCGAAATGAGATAAAGGCCTAGAATTGTATATCGCCAACAAAATGGACAGGATTTAAATCAGTTTCCTGGTCTAGCACTAGGTTGTGCAAGTAAAACCCGCACAATAACCTTTGAACCTTAATTCCGTAATGCTTGCAACAATCTATAAAATCATTAATAGTGTTCATGTGGATAGGTGCACCTGCCCTAACGGCTTTTATTTTCAATCGCAAATATCGTTCAAGCAAAAATAAAGCATAATTTTTAGCAGGGGCCCTACAAGTCAAAACGTCATTATACAAGGAACACACAGTGTCCATCTGCTTAACAACACTATCTAATCGACGAGTTACCTTAGCAACCTTTTCTTGTTCCTTTTGCCATCCTTCGCAGGCCTGGCTCTCGAACTGACTAATATCCCGAAGTTGTTGTTGTAGCTCTTCGTATTTCTCCCGGGGGACTATTTGTTCTCACAGCTGCTCAGCTTCTTGCTGAGCTTCCTTCATCATTTTGTGCAAGGTCCTTGTTTTTGGATCCTTTTTCCATAAAGCTATAGAGGCTGGGAGTTTAACCTGGACCTTTCTATTACGCTGCTTAGAGTTTAGGACCCGAATTACCCCTGAGGGTGGTGCTTCTGTTTGGGTCTACTTTCTTTCTATTTCTTTCTCCTTGCACCTCTCGTGGATGGTAATTTCCATAAAATGGAATTATCATACCGTTAAACCATACCATACCTTCATACATTATCTCGCCCAAATGGTGTGCAGCCACGTAATCCATGGAGTAATGAGGTTACCTCCCCCCCACGATTTGATAGGCTGTCCCCAGCCGTCAAAGAGAGAAGCAGCAGCCAGTCGAAAGTCAAGTCATTAAGAAACAACATATGAAATTATGCCATGTTTTAGAAAAACAAGGAAATGCCGAAATCGAGGCAAAAAGGTAGATCGCGTTTTACATAAGAGCCTGTGTGATATAATGAGAGGTCGGGGGATGGGACATCTGTCAAGCGTACGAAATCTCCAGTGGTCATTGTCAGTTCTGTTGCCATGATTGGTGGTAATGAATATTCATGCGATATATACATCGGGGTGTGACATATGATCTATTCGAAGGATATAAGAGACAAAAAATATTGATATCATACCTGTTGTTGTAACCATTACGACTTCGATGCCATTAATAGAGCTCTGTTTCCAACAGGTGTTCATAACCTTGGCAGAGTTGTTTATTTCACCCTCTGGAACCATGATCCTTTGTGTGTATTCTGAAGAGTGCTTTGTCAAAATGCAGGCCATTATGCTAGCTTGGTAACTAGATAGCCATAATTCCATTCACAAGGTAGGCACGAAACATGGACAGGCCGGCTCGTGATGAGACCCCCTGTTCCAAGGTTTGTTGTTAATATACCTTCAGACCATATCCCTGGTGTGGTGGCCATAATGGGAATGCCACTTCGCTTCCATCCTTATGATCATGGTAGGATGGCTCTCAATGAGACCCCCTATCCTACATTTGACAATTTTCATATTTTCTTTTTGTTTTTGCAGAGCACCTCTCTTTTTGTTTTTTTTACACATAAGGGTGGTTCCGCACTGCTTAAGAGCGGGGAATGGTGGAAGAAGTCTTATCATCCCAACAGATAGATACAAATCCTTTGTTCTTACTCCTAAGTAATAATCAAGAGAGATTTTTTAGGGAAATCGTCATGATAAAGATCACCAACCAGGGTGTCGGTAATGAGACAATGACAGCGAAGGTGAAAAGTTAATGTCCCTCCTCTTGTCCTCTTATAAATACTAGGCTTTACAGTGATGGCAATCTATGATCTGTTGACCTCGGTATATCATGGTTTATGTTCATCGCATAAGTCCATTGTTGTATCTAAAAGACTGGGGAAAACATGGGCGCAAGCATCCTCAATGAGAGCAAAAAGATGCAGATGGAATTCCTCAGAGAAGAATCCATGCAGTTAAATTCATAGGATGTCGTTTCTTTGAAAGGAACAACAAAAAATTGCAAATGCTTTTCCTTCTGAGAAAGGAACAGCAGAGACACTCAAATGCTATTCCTTTTGAAAAGGAACAGCAGACACACTCAAGTGTTGTTCCTTTTGAGAAGGAACAACAAAACACACAACTGTTGTTCCTTTTGAAAAGGAACAGCAAAAACACATAAGTGTTGTTCCTTTTGAAAAGGAACAACAAAATCACACAAGTGTTGTTCCTTTTGAAAAGGAACAGAAAAATAACACAAGTGCTGTTCCTTTTGAAAAGCAATAGCAAAATCACACAAGTGATGTTCCTTTTGAAAAGGAACAGCAAAATCACACAATTGTTGTTCCTTTTGAAAAGGAACAGGAAAATCACACAAGTGTTGTTCCTTTTGAAAAGGAACAGGAAAATCACACAAGTGTTGTTCTTTTTGAAAAGGAACAACAAAATCACACAAGTGTTGTTCCTTTTGAAAAGGAACAACAAAATCACCCAAGTGTTGTTCCTTTTGAAAAGAAACAGCAAAAACACACCAGTGTTGTTCCTTTTGAAAAGGAACAGCAGAAACACACCAGTGTTGTTCCTTTTGAAAAGGAACAACAGAACCACACCAGTGCTGTTCCTTTTGAAAAGGAACATCAGAACCACTTAAAATGCAAAAGGAAAATCAAGAAAACATATATACAAGATGTTATGTACAAGTTATGAAAAAATGAATTTCTTAAATTATAGGTGAGGAGGATTTCCCTTCCTCTCGTAAAATTTCCATATCAGTATCTTGTCGTAGCTGCTAACAGAAGGATTCTCGAGTGAATGGATTTCGATAGAGACGAGCTTGGTGGCCATTTACTTTGAATGCATATCTAGAACCATCAATTGTGGTCAGATTAAGGGTCTCGTTTTCATGTACCTTCTGGATTTCGTATGGTCCTAACCATCGAGTCTGGAGTTTCCCCGGGAAGTCCTGAAACCGAGAGTCGTATAACAGAGCCCAGTCTCCTTCATGAAATACTTTGTTCTTGATAAGTGCATCATGCCATTTAGCTAGCTGATGTTGAATCAATGCTGTATTTTGTAATGCAGAGAGTCTGATTTCGTCCAATTCATTAATCTGCTGTAATCGATTGATTTGTGCCTCACTCAGATCTAGGCCGACTTCCTGTGCAGTTCGTAGCGTTTGGATTTCGAATTCTATGGGGAAGATAGGTTGTTTTCCAAACACCAATTGATAAGGCGAATAGCCTGTGGTACTTCTCAATGTGGTTCTATAGGCCCACAATGCCTTAGGTAATCGGGCGGCCCAATCACGCCTATGTGATGCAATAGTTTTTGTTAAAATTGATTCTATTACCTTATTACTACTTTCTACTTGCCCATTTGCCTGCAGATGGTATGGGTTAGTAATCTTATGTTGGACATGATAATTGTTAAGTGTTGCAGCTAATTTATTTCCAACAAATTTTGGTCCACCATCTGTAATTAGCTCTCTAGGAAGTCCATAACGTACAAACAAATGGAACAAGAATTGTATTACAAAATCTTTTGTAGGCTTAGGCAATGATTCGGTCTCGACACATTTAGTAACATAGTCTGTCACTACGAGAATGTATGTCCTCTAGTTTGATGATGGATTAATGGGCCCGACGAAGTCAAGAGCCCATCGTTCAAATGGCTCAATGGCAAATTGTGGTCTCAGAGGCATTTTGTCGGCTTAGCCAGGTCGTCCTGCTCGCTGGCAGCTGTCACAGGCTTGTGCAAATTTTTTCACATCTTTGAAAATTGTAGGCCAATAGTATCCCGTCTGCAATACTTTATGTGTTGTTCTCTTTTCAGCAAAGTGTCCCCCGCATGGTCCGTCATGGCAAGCTTTTAAAATGTCGAAGATTTCATCTTCTCGAATAAACCTCCTAATTTGCAAATCTGCACCTGTGTGGAACAAATGGCCTCCAATCCACGAAAATCGAGTGCTCTTCTAAACAATCTACTTAGATTCCTGAGGGGTTAAGTGTTTTGGTAGCTTACCTACTGCAAGGTAATTGGCGACATCAGCATACTAGGGTGTTCGAACAACAACAGCAAACAGGTGCTCATCAGGAAATTAATCTTCCACTGCTGTTGTTTCAATTGATTTCGTTATTTGTGAGAGAAAATCGGCTACTGGGTTCTCCTTGCCAGGTCGATCCTTAATTGTGATATCGAACTCCTGCAATAAGATCAACCATATAGTTATTCTAGCATTCGTAACAGGTTTATTTGCCAAATATTTGATAGCATAATGATCTGTATATAACACAACGAGATAGCCTGTGATATAATGTTTAAATTTGTTAACAACATGTATTACAGCCAGGAATTCCTTTTCATTGACAGTATAATTCAGTTCGACAGAGGATAAATTTTTGCTGATATAGTAGATAGCATATGGTTTTTTGTCCTCTTCTTGCCCCAGGACTGCACGGATTGCTATATCTGAGGCATCAGATGAGATTTGGAATGGTAAATTCTAGTTTGGTCCTCGAAGGATTGGGGCTGTTGATACAAGCTTCTTTAATTCCTTGAAAGCCTGGTCACATTTTTCTGTCCACAAGAAATCAACATTGCCAGTTAGAGCGTATAAGGGTGCAGAAATACGTGAGTAATGTTCTATAAATCGTTTGTAATACCCAGAAAATCCAAGAAAACTGCGTACCTCTGTTTGAGTAGTGGAGGTAGGGATAAGAAAAAGAATTTGGATTTTGGCCGGGTCTACGTGGATGCCAGCTGCTGAAACATAGTGCCCTAGAATGAGCCCTTATGTCATTATCATGTAACATTTTTTGTGGCTCAGACAAAGCCTGGTAGCGATACAACATTGTAGGACTTTTTCCAGGGTATCTAAAGCTGGATCAAAATCATCTCCATATGGTGTAAAGTCATCCATCTACACCTCAAGTCCATCATTTATCAAATCTACAAAGATGCTAAGGACAGCCCTTTGGAATGTAGCAAGGGCATTACATAGGCTGAAGGGTAGAACTCGATAAGCAAACGTTCCCCAAGGGCAAGTAAAGGTAGTTTTATCTTGGTCTTCAGGGGCAATTTGGAGTTGGTTGTATCCGCTGAAGCCATCCAGGAAAGAAAATAATTTCTTTCCTCCTAAAGTGTCCAATACTTGGTCTATGAATGGGAGAGGGAAGTGATCCTTCATTGTGGCTTTATTTAGCTCCCTGTAATCCACGCAAATCATCCATTTTCCATTTTTCTTGGGTACCACCACTAGGGGAGATACCCATTTACTGTCGGAAATAGGATAGATAAAATTAACATCTAAAAGTTTCTGATGTTCGGCTTTTACTACCTCTTTTAGATGGGGGTTGAGTCTTCTTTTTGGCTGACGAACAAGTCTTGCATCTTTTTCTATATAGATGTGGTGGGTGCATAATTGAGGATCAATCCCTTTCATATCAGAGTAATCCCACGCAAATGCTCCTTGATATTTTCCTAACAAATTAACAAGCTTTGTTTCTTGGTCTGGTGTAAGGTTGGCGTTGATATTCAGAGTCTTACCAGGTTCAATTTCCACTACTTTACTATTGGAAACGACAGTCACTGGTATTGTTTGGTCATGTGCATCTTTCAAAGGGTCTTCTTCTAGCTTACTATCAAACGCTGCTTTTATCATGAAACACTGTGTGTGAGATCTAGATTTAGTTTGACTAATGAAATTATTGATGGCATCATCTTCTGTTTGGTCCTTAAAATCTAAAGCCTTTTGTACAGTCAATGGGGATCTGATATTGTTAGTAAGGTATGACACAGGATACTGATTAGTTTTGATCATTGGAAGGCTTGGTTGTACTGGAGGATATAGAACTAGATTTTTAACATCTGGTCCTTTAGTTATGGTCATGTTTCCCTATCGACAACCAATGTAGGCATCAACAATAGCAAGCCAATGTCTTCCTAGTATTAACGGATGTCCATCCATTCGGGTTTTTGGATTAATTATCAGGAAATCGGTTGGATATTCCCAAGAATCTACAAAAACCATGACATCGTATAGAGTACCTTCGGTTAAACTACAGATTGGTTTGCCAATTCTAACAAAGTAGAAGTAGGTTCTACTGATGTAATGCCAAGCTTTTAGTAGGTAGAGGTAGTCAAAATATTGATTGCAGCTCCTAGATCAACTAAAGCATTAGTCAGGGTTTGACCATAGATTTGGATGGTTACAATTGGATTTCCGGGATCTTCGTATTTGATGGGTGTCTCTTTTCCTGATAACAAGTCAGATAAAGTACCGACTACTTGGACTCTTGGGTTAGTGGTTGTATTCCTCCTTGATTTTTTTATGCACAACTTTTTTACAGTTTTTGCGTATATAGGAATGTCTTGAATGGCTTCGAGGAATGGAATTTTTATGTACAAGTTTTGTAACTCTCCCAGAATTTCAAAGTCTGGATATTGTACCGGTCGTGGTATGACTAATTGTTCCGGAAAAGGAGGAGAGGATGTACTTTCTTGATGATGGGTCTATTCCTTATTTACATCCTCTTGTTGTAATGGTTGTTCTATTGGTAACTGATCTTCAATGTGAACTGTTTTGTCTCCCTTTGTTTCTATTATACGACAAGATCTTAACTGAAGATCATTACACTCCCTTAGGTCAGGTTCGATTTCTGATGTTTCTATGATGTGAAGGGATTGGACCGGTCTATTATTGGGGTTGGGATTAGGTTGGGCTGGGAGTTGCGGTCTCAGATTAGAATGGGGTTTTTGTTGTAAGGCTGGCAGAGTCCGTTGAGGGAGTGGAATAGTTCCTGTTGGCTGATATGTCAATTTTGGCCAATTTATTTGCCAGGGTGAACATTGTGAAGTAGGGGGAATCCATTGTGGAGGATATGAGTTATTCTGCCAATATAGTGGGGTATAGGGAAAATTTGGCCAACCGAATTGGCCTGTCTGATTCATCCACAAATTTGGAGAAGGAAACGGCTGTGATGACCAGTTCAAAAATGGGGGTGTAGATCGGTTTTTCCACATACCATATTGCTGAGCATTATACTGTGGGGACTGGAAAGAATTTGGGTCCGAAAACATACCAGATTGCCTAGGTTGCCATTGGCAACGCTGGTTAACGAAGTATGTTGGCTCTGGTTCTTCTTCTGCTTCCTTATATACTGCTTTCAATCCAGGAAGTGAGGGGCAGCTCTCAGTAAGGTGATCTTTTGTACAGATAGCACATGTTTGAACTGCATCTAGTGGACATTCCTTGTGGCTATGTTTTCTTCTACATCAGGGGTAGAAAATCGCCAGATTTTGTTATGCCTCCATCTGCTTGTGTTTAGCCTGCACAATATCAAGCTGTGTAGTTAATGTCCCCAGAATATCAGTTTTAAAATTTTCTAATAAATTCCCAAGTTCTACCCGTGTTACTCCTTCTATTGATATTTTGTTGTCTCTGAAAAACCGATCATATTCTGTTGGTTTTATCCTTGTGCTACCTCTTGAACTCCTGATGCATAAATCAATGATGTCAGCAAAATTCTCTTGATAAATATCCTCTTTTCCGATGATATTCAATGTTTCAATCCGTTGTTCTTTCATGCCTCTAATGAATGCAGTTTTCAACACATTATCAGGCAGAGGTAGTGATGCATAGGGGGATCTCTGTAAATTGTACTGGAAACATTCTACATATTCCTCTAAAGTTTCATTTGGTCTGGTCGTCATTTGGAAAATTTCATCTTTTAGTTCTCTCGACCTACAATAATCCTGATATTTATTTAGGAAAGATTGTTTCATTTGCTCCCAGTTATTTATGACTCCACCACCTAATCCCATAAACCATCTCAGAGCTGCCCCTTTCAAAGTGGAGGGGAACAATTTTAATTTCTGGGGGTCAGTGGTGTAATCATATCCTCTACATATCACATCGAATTCAAATAAGAATGCATCGGGGTCCTATGATGTAAGTCCATGAAACGTCGGGATGTGTTGAAGAGGGATCGCTTTCATGGGTGCATTTGCAGCAAAATCTACTATAGGATATTGCAATGTAGAAGTTTGAGTGTTTGGCTGATTCTACGCCATAGGATCAAATATGTGCCAATAACCTTCTGAAATTTCTAGAAGGGTGTTCCTAGGTTGAGAAGGAATGGCCTTGGCAGGGACTGTTTTAATGACACTTCCCTTATCTTGAATTTCTATCTGAGGGAATGGGGTGCCTTCAATATTAATTTTGACCGTGCTCCCCTTATCTGGGCTATTTAATAGTTGGATTATCCTAGAAGGAGACCTTGGCTCTCCTATTTCCCCTGTTTCCCCTTCTCCTTCACAAAGGTTTCTTAAATTCCCTTCCTGCAGTCGTTCTGACACAGAATTTTCAATTTCTTGAAAGTCCTGTTCATCAGTCTGACTATGCACCTCAGTAAAGACTCCAGATGGTGATGTTGTGGCCTGAAGGGAGCTAGTAGGCTATTTATAATTAATCTTTCTGAGGCCTACCGATGGCTGAGATTCAGTTTTCTTATAGATTTCATCTATGAAGGTTGTTCGGCCAAGGGTCACCGGCCATTTGGCTTTTTCAGGTTTGGCTAGAGGTTTGATATTCTTTTCTAGCTTTTTCTGCTTAGACATGCACTCTAAAAACTACTAAATTCTATTGAACCAGCAATTCTGCTAAGAGAGCGGACGGTGGAGCAGGGCTATTACATGCTCCGTACGCAGGTTCTTACCTTCTATTTTTAAGATCCAACTCCCCCCTAGCAGATTTGCACACTAGTCTGTAAAGGGAAAATGGCTATACTCTTTCCCCGGCAACGGCGCCAAAATGTAGAGCTATAACTAGGGTCTCTCACACCTCTAATTATTCCACATTAATAAATCAATCCGGGAACATTTTGTTATCGCAAAGAGTAACTCAATCCGAGGCTATTTTTCTGAGTAATGCTTAGTAGCATACTGCTCAGAAGGTACAAAAGAAGACAGATGCTAAGCTGCAACTAAACTAACCCAAGAGATAGAATCACACAAGACAGTTGATCAGTCAAGGGTACGAAAGCAATAACCCATCCCTCTAGAAACTTATAAAAAGGAAATTAGAGCATGGACTTATAGGTCTAGGAGCTAGGGAGCATCTTGTTGAGGCTCACTACAGCCTTAGACCTTCTCTCACACCAAAACAACGAAGGCAGGTAAATAAAATGGAAAAAGGTAAAATGGAACAGCAGTAAAATGGAACAACAGTAAAATGGAACAGCAATCGAAAGAACTGAATCTCGCGAGTTAAAACCAACTAATTCACACTCTGATTTTCTCTTCAAGAAAACTAGATAAGATATACTTTATGAAACAACATTCCTTGATGAATTATGGAACAGCAAGCATCAACCATATATACATGTTCTATACTAATATAGTAATCTGACAATGTTGAATGATATAATTATGTTTCTAAGCAGAACAACATTACTTTCAAGTCCCAAAAAGTATTATTTCACATGGATCCAATGACAGTAACATTCATACCAACACTCTGTTACAGAAATAGCTTATTAAAGACACAATTCAACCCTGAATAGATCCAATTATACAGTGCAGAGTCATTACATGGAGAAATCTTTCATATATTGATCATAACAGAGCATAGCATATCATATGAAAGATGTATCAGGTTACTGGGTAATAAAGATAAACAAACCACACACAAATCGCAGTATAATGATACAAAAGCAAGTGTACTTCGGAGTCGGGCCCTTAGCTGCCAATGGTACACTGCCTTAGATTACTCCAGGCGCAGAGATGAAATAAACACCAAGTCTTCTATATTAATGCATCAACAAATGTATAACAAAAGCAGGTCTCAGTGAGACTCGATGATCAAAGTTTTGTTTATAAAAACAGTAGTCCCCTTGCTCAATGACATTGCTCCTTTATATAAAAGTAACGACGGAGGTATCTAGATAACAAATATAAGTAAAACAGCAATCCCTCGGGATCGAAGATCCTGAGGGATTTGCCAATCGGTTAATCCTTCACTTTTCTTTCTCGCGTTCGCCAACTCGGTATCCCTCCTTCCTTTCCTGGGCTATTCAGCTCTGATTTGCTCGATCTTGTTCGCATCCGGTTCCCCTCTGGAGGGACAACAGATATTCTTCCTCTGCTTCTCGCTTTTGGACGGAAACTCCTTGCTTCCACGTCTTCCTGCATAGAAAAACGACAATTATTAGTAATTGAGCTTCCTTTGTCAACTCTTGCACATTTTATTAAAATCCTTTATCTCTTTTGAATTTATAAGGCAGAAAAGGTTACAAATATTATTGAAAAGCTACTAAATTGCTTGTCAAAATCATACCTTCCAAGTGCTCCACAAAGAACTGATACGATTACCCATATTATTGAGTTATCGAAAAAATCATCAGATTTTGAAAAGTGCTGATGCAGAATCCATATATTCCTTTTTAGCATATTTTTTTACACTTTAAATTTTTTTACCTACATTATTTTTAGAATTTTAGTTATTTGCATGCTAATTTTAAAAAGTGTTGATTTTTTATCGCGTCCTTTTTTTAAAAGTATTTTTTTTTTTAATATTCTAATGTATTGACTACGAATAATTGTTTTCTAAGTTTAACAGTTTTTGTAGTGGTCTTCTTCTTCATATTTTCTTGTTTTTGTAGTGAGGTGTTATTTTTTTGCATAGCTAAAGAAGAAGGTTGATATTCTAAAGTTTCAATATTCTACATATTTTATATCGTTAATTAAATTTTCAATGCACATCAAATAATTGTCGCTAAAAAAAATGATAACTTTTAACAATTTACATAAAAAAAAGCATTTTGAACATAAATATAACAAAACAATTACACATTTTCATAATTTTTTTGCTATAAATAACATGTCAAAATCGCAATTTGTATAGGAAAAATTTCACAAGAAATCGTTAAATAATAGTTTTTTTTAATGAGTTTCATGTCAAAAAATAATAATAATCACATTTTTAAAAAAATTTAATGATTCACACAAAAATTAAAGTGAAAATCACATAATAAAAATATTGAACATATAACAACATCAACTAAATACTTATTCTTCTCATAAAATGTCATATTCAAAACATTACAAGTATAATTATTTAATGGTTACAAAAAATGACCTTTATTTCCAAGCATAACTTAAATTTAATCAACAATATCATGTAATCCAAACTCTTCATCCTATAGAGTTTCATCATTTTCTTCTTCCACAATATTTTCTACTTCATTTTGCTCATTTTCCTCTTCTGATGGATCTTTGAAGTCTATGAATCTCCCAATGTATGCATTTTTTCTCATTTCAACTAATGGTGGTTGAGGTTCCTTTGCCTTTTTTGCCACACATGATTCATTAGAATGCCCTTTCCTCAACCCATTTTCTTGCATTGCATCCTAAAGAAATTGAATAGCATTAATTCTTTGTTGAATAAATTTGCACTGTACTGAGTCTTTTTCAATGGCAATGCAATTTATTCCTTTTTCGAGGAAACATGCTAATATTGTACCTAATTATCAAGCACAAAAGAAATAATTAACTAAATTCATATAATGACATATAAATTAAGAAAGAAGATATAAAATTCAATTCTATATAATAAAACCTATCTTGGCCTGAAAATAAATCCATAACCCAATCTCCTTCATTTGAACATGGGTCTATAAGCTAGTTAATCAATGACTGTGGTTTTTAATAAATGTTAACTATCTCTCCTTTGCTTCTTTATCTTCATATGTTATTTTTTTCACAATAACATCATAAACCAGTATATGGCTATGACTATTTCCATCTATCCGATTAAGAAGCATAGAGTTATAGCTCTCATCTTTTGTCCAACTATAAATATGGATGAACTTGGATTCATTTATAATTTGTTGATCTTCACGGTTAAGAATATTTGACTTTTTTGTGTAACGTGAAATAGTAAAAGTTCAATTAAATTGTACATAAATGAATTTTTTAACAATAACCAAACATACAATTTCAACGTCTTACCATGAAAGTTGCATTCTTGTGTTTGTTTTCCCCATGAAGCATATCAATAACATTGCCAATTGTGTGTCTGAATGAAATGCCAGAAATCTCCATAGTGGTGATAATGTGACTTCCAGAATTACCGCAACCACTTTACTAAGAGTTTGAAAAGTATAAGGACCACTATCATAGTCAATGTATGGGATATTGAAACCATGGTGAATGTATTCAATAACTAGGGAATAATCCCTTTTACGTATGATTTTAACAATGTCTTCATAGTCACCTTGTATTTAAAAATAAAATTTTTGGAATAACCTGTGCAGATTTCGGATTAAAACCAACATTTCAGACTTCTATGTGAATCCATCATTACGGGAACACCTAGATTGTTGAGAAGATTGGTGTGAAATACAGAAAGGAAAACCAAGGATATACATAATGATGGATGTGGTGGACTTGTAGAGTCGGATGGTGAAATATTTAATTGGAATTAAATATTGATTAGTGTTGAGAATATTTCAAATGAAATGAGTAAGAGTTGGATCAAGTTCAACATTCCTACGATGCTAATTTCTTAGTCATTCGTTCCTAATATTTTCAATAAAGCTTCAGAAATTATCTGGTGTTCCATTTGCATCTTTCCTTAGTTTTAATAAAATAAACAAATATATGTATAAGTTATAAAAAAAAAATAGTATACAGATGAATAAAACTTAATGTATAAATCAACATACCTTTCTAAATGCAATATAAGAATATTTTAGTGTTGATGTAGAACTGGAATCTAGGTAGTTGCATAAAACATCATCCCAACTATCTTCATTAGAAGACTTAACCATTTGTTCTTGTATTCTGATGTAAACTTTTTGATTGAATAGATCAAGTAAAAAAAATTAATATAATGATATGTATAACAAATACTACAAAGAACAATATGTTATATCTAAAAGAAAATTATAATCTAGAAATAAGTAAAAATAATTGAACAAGCTTACTTTCGAAATTCCTCACACATTTCGTCTAATGATAATTCCTCTAACTTCACACGAGATAATTTTTTTTTGACAAGTTTTCATCCTTCACCCTTGTCATGCTCTCCAAGGTGTCATAATCATATATTCTGGAAGTTGGCTCATTTCAAGGCTTCATTTACTCCTGCTACATATCAATGGTTTAGATTTTTTGACCTTCTAGTTTTCAATGCCAATGTTCTCCCACATGCTAAAAATATCATTAATAAATTCCCATATCTCTCTACTTCTAAATGTGAACTAGATAATGTTATCAATACTTTTGAATATATCACAATGTACTTTTCCTCCTTTTCAATTGATTGTTTCCTCAATTTGATAGCCTATTTCCATACAACACTCCTTTTGAAATTCTAGACTAACATTAATCTTATCTCCACCACATTTTTCTTCAAATTAATTATGAATAAATATAAACATTTGGATGAAATCCATACACATCCTAACTCATTATCTGTATTATGATCCCATGCCAATCACTTTTGTTTTGTATCTAATAAACGAACATAAATGATACATTTCATTGCTTCAAAATGTTAGTTATTGGGATATTCCTCCATCAATTTCCTTTGAGATTCTACAAAATGGTTCCACCCAAGAACATAATAATTGTATTCAAAACATTTTGGCTTATCAAATGCTTCTTTGTTGGGAACTTGAACTGGATCAACAACAAGCACATAATCAGCCACATGAGCATATGGATTGTACCTCATCAATGTCTTCAAGTTGTGAACATCCATGTGGTGTGGCTTTCTCATTTGATATTTAAATTTTCGTTCACTTGGCTTGTATATTTTTCTAACATTAAAATGGAATGTACAACCATAACGAATTAAGTTTTTATTTTTCATGTTATGTTGAATGTCATTTTGTTTTGTTTTAACAATTTCATCCTCTAAATCAGCTTCTTGTGTAATCATTTATTTGCTTTCTTTTCAAATTTCACTAGGATATTCATTATTAGCCTTAACTATTTGAGAATGATGAAATTTTATTTTCGTCCTTCCCTTTTCTTCTAGTTAAGTAGCATTCTCATCATCAACTAAAACATAGACATTCTTGGGCAATTTTACTTTTGGTCTTTTATGGATCTTCCATTTCTAACATTAGTTCTAATCTCATCTTTAGCAATGGAAACATATTCTTCAATGTCAGTTTCAACTCCCTCATCTTCAAAAGTAGCATGTCTACCTTTGCTATATTTATCCACTATAGGCACTCTTTGTCGATCCCTTGGGTGTAGTTTTGTAGCATCTTGAATTACTATTTTTTTTCTTGTTTTCTATATCTTCTTCTGACCCTGAGTAGAAACCACTAATAACATTCACAATATATTGCTCTATGAAATAAATGCCTCCCAACATAATTGAAATATTTTCAATAACATTATGTGAAACAACATACCATATGTCAATAAAACTAAGTTATAAAAATATAATGATAAAGTTAGAATAACGCAAAACACATAAATATAAATAACAATACTTAGGATATATTGTATAATCTCATTTATTATTTGTTTACACATATTTGTAGATTACTTTGTCGTGTCATACATTGATAATCATAACTGATATTTAATATTGTCATGTGACTTGAGCGGCTGGGTAAGTACATAAACAACCTCAGTGTCCAATATCAAAAAAATGTCTAGTACTTTTCCCAACACCCCATAAACGCCATTATCATCAGGGATATCAACACAGAGATATATCTGCACATGTTGTTGACCTTCTCTATCTTTCACATACCATATATTTTTTGTATGCTTTACTTTTTGTGATTTTTTCCAGTAAGAAATCATCTTCTTATCATTTGAGGAACTTGATTGATTTGTAGTTATTAGGTCAGGTTTGGTTCGTTCAACAATATTTTTTAGGGATTCACCTCTAATTTTAGCAGTGTTTGGTCAAGAAAGATTCACATAAATCTTCCTTGATGCCATTTTCCTACAAAAAATATACACATATATAAATCATTAAATTACGAAAAAAACAATAGTTGTAAGTAAACAAACAAAACGAAACAAAATGTAAAATTGATAAATAATTATAAATCACAAATAATTTTTAAAACATAACCTTTTAAGAAAAATTAAAAAGTTAAAATGTTAAAAAAATGGTCTGCCATCCCCACAGGCCCGTTGGGCCATGGGAGTGGGGTGGGAGGGAGTTGCGTACCTCCACCCCCATAGACCCATTTGGCCGCAGTGGTGGGGAAGGACAGACACAACCCCCTCCCACCCCAATCATGCATTGCAACGGGCCCTTGGGGGTCAAGGCCTTCTTGGCCCATGGGGGTGGAGGCCCAATTCTAAGAATCAACCCTCACCTTTACAAAGTTGGGCCACAAGTGTGGGTGCCACTGACAGGCACGACTGGGCCCACCATGCCTACTGCTAATGTAGTGGTCTCCTCCTTTCCAGGGGGCTATTAGGTAAGTTTGGCTCATCTAATTTTTTAATTTCTAAAAGAAATCTAAATTCATTAATAAAAAGTTAAATGTTATTTTACTGGAATATGTCTTTTTTACTAATATTTCACACAAAGATAATAACCCAACTGACGCATAACTACTGGTAAACCTATGGAGTTTAAGACATGCACACGGGAAAAGGGAAACTAACCTTTCAAATGCAATAATCTTCCGTTGAATATGTTATCGATATCAATGCAACTGCTCCACAAAATCACTCTGATTCCTTTAAAGAACCTCGAAAATCCTTGATGTGATGTCAGGAATAGTGATAATGAAATTTATGATATAGCAGAAATTATAGAATTGTTTTATCACATGGTGAATGTGGTATAAATTTGTTTTTAGAAAAATATTAACATATAAATCTTGTTATAGAGATATAGTAATTTATGATTAAGCGGACATTATGGAAATTTTTTACCGCATGGTTAATGTCATATTAAATTTTTTATTATAAAAACTTAACATATAAATCGTTTTATGGTGATATAGAAATTTATTTTAAATGTGTGGTAGAGGATATAATAAAAATTAAAAGAAATATTAAATTGTCTAGTAAATTCTTATATAGTTTAAGTAAAAAAATAATTTAGTTAAAAAGATTTAATTTATAGTTTTAATTTAAAGATTCAGTTTAAAAGAATAATTTCATAAGAAAATTTTAGTTAATTTTTTTCAATAAATTGTAGAAAAAATTTTTGGAGGGAAATTTTTCGCGAAAATTTTTATAGGGAAACTTTGGAGGGAAATTTTCATTCTTTAAGTTAAAGAGTCATGATTTCTACTTAGTCCTAATTCTATGGACTATGAGAGCATCAGTGATGAATATCATTATGAAGAATTTCAAATGAAAAGAGAGTCACATTTTCCACTTAGTCATAATCCTGTGAACTATGAGAGAAGAAGTGATGAAGAGAATGGTGAAGAGTTTCAAATAAATAAAGAGTAACGGTTTCCATTTAGTCTTAATCTTATGGACTATGAGAGTAGTAGTGATGAAGAGCATGATTTGAGAAATTAAAATGAATAAAAGAGAGTTACGTTTCCACTTATTCCTAATCCTATGGACTATGAGAGTAGCAATGATGAAGAGCATGATGAAGAATTTCAAATGAATTACGAGTCACAGTTTCCACTTAGACCTAATCCTATGGACTATCAGAGAAGCAGTGATGAAGGTCGGGATGGATATTTTCCAATAAATCAAGAGTCACATTTTCCACCTAGTCTTAATCCTAAGGACTATGGCAACAGTAGTGACGAAGGACAGGATGATGAATTTACAGTAAGTAGACAGTCACATTTTCCAACTAGTTCTATTCTTAACAACTATGAGAGTAGTAGTGATGAAGTGTAGGATGACGTACTTAGATCTAATCTTCAGGATTATCATAGAAGCACTGACGAAGGGTGTGTTGAAGCACCTAGTCATAATCCTAAGGACTGTGAGAGTAGCAGTGATGAAGGGAGGGATAAAGTATTTCCAGTAAGTAAAGATTCACATTTTCCACATAGTCTTATTCCTATGGAATATGACAACAACGCTGAAAATGCACATGATGAAAAATATCCAATAAACATCGAGTACATTTTTCCATTTAGTCCTAATTCTAAGGACTATGAGGGTAGCACTCAAGAAGGGAAAGATGAATAATATCCTCCAAGTCAATATTTCAAAATCATAGATGATCATAGTGAGGATAATATTCCTCATAATGATGATGAAAATTATTATACAGATGATGATCCAATGGTGCAGATGTTGCAGAGGTAAGCATTCATAACATTAATGCTTGAAACTGTGTAGTCATCAACTATGAAAATGTATTTATTGGTGACTTTCTTTTATGTTGTGTATATTCCATTGTCAAAGTGCTTCAAGAGCATCGTGAACAACAAACAGGTGAAAAGAAAAAGTTGTACATGCATCAAAGGAAGTGTTATGATAATCCAAATAAATAGTTGGGTTTGATAATTGATGGTATGGACCAGAAGAAAACACTTCTACAACATTTTGTTCGCAGACCAAAAAATTTATACGAGGAAAATTTTATTCAGTATCACTTGGTCGATTGTGTGGTCTTCAATGGGAAAAAGTTTCCAAGTGTATAGTTCACATCTCCAAATATGCATAATTATGCAAATCTAACAATAACCATAATTGGTAATCTTAGTGATGTTTTGTATCTACAATCGGATAACAATTATCGTGAAAACAAAAATCAAATTGTTTTTCGATATCTAAACATGCTTCTTGAATTGAGAATTTCCTTCTTGGTTTGCTTCTTTTTGGGCACACTCAAGACCATATTTATCAGATGTTTAGTCGTTTCTAAGTCACATTGAGGAGGAAGGATGTTGGGAGCTTTCCATCATTAATTGAATGTATTAAGAAATCATACATGTGAGAGCCTATTTTTGATGTGTTGGAAGAAGCTGTTGACACGTGAAGGTTTATTCTGAGATTGCATGGTGAGGGAAATCCATTGAAAAAATTACTGACATTAGCTTCCAAAATCAATTTCGTATCAAACAAATTGATGGAAAAACACTAATATGGGGAATGAAGTATTCAACTGCTGCAGAATTGGTGACGGCATTAGGTTTGGCATTCTTAAAGTTAATTCCAGATCATCCAATATTTATGTCAAATATGTTGTTATTACAATCAATTGTTGAAGTTCATAATGCATGTAGGTGGAACAGAGATATAAATTATTTTTATTGCGTGGAAGAAATTAAAAAATCTATTAGATATACATATGATTACTTTCATTTTATTGATTCTGTTTGGTGGGATATTTTTTTCAATAATCAAAGTGATCTTATTTCAACAACAACAAATGAATATATGTCTTTTAAAACTCCATTTATTTGGCCACAAAATCAGTCAAATGAACATGAGGAAAGAAATATTTTTGAACAACAAAAATATCAAGATGTTATTAATTCTTCACAAGTAGAGGAAAGGGAAATGTGTATTGGTTCCATACGATCTCATGAACAAAGTGAAGCCATGAAAGGCCTTTACAGGGGTTCAATACAGGATATTAAGGAGGAGTACATGATAGCAGTGTTAGCAGATGGAGATCCCAGTGGCTATCCATTCTGGGTTGCTAAGGTTATAAATGTCATTACAGAAAATGAAGATGTTGCAGGTGTTGAATTACATTGGTATGCCATAAATACACAACCATTCAATGGTGTTTACAAGCCGGAGATGGTAGTTGATAAGAAAATGGTGGAAAGAGAAAAAGAAAGGGTACAAATATAAATCGTTGCCGCAGAGACGTCTTCAAATTTGAGGATTCTTACATACTTGTTTATGAATTAAATTTAAGAAGGAGAGGAACTCTTCGCTTCAAGATGATAGAGATTGTGAAGATATTGTTACCAGAAGAAATACTGTGGAGATGGGATTATGTTGAAACAAGTCATAGATCGAGAATAATTTTGAAGCTTGAAATGGTGGGCATGCATGTGGACATATATGGTGCGCTAGTTGAATGCTTTAATTAAAAATTATGAAACATAAATTCTAAGTATTGACATTTTGATTAATTTAGTCATGTAATTTGTTCATAATTTCATGGTTTAAAGGTGTTGAAAAGTTATAGTTTTTTAATTCTATTGTTGATTTCCAATTTTTAAATCTTTAATGTTATGGTTGAAAACATTTAGAATTTTAGCGATATTTAGTGTCATGTTATTATATTTTTAGCAACATGGATGAAAACAGATGGAATTTTAATGTGTTTTGGATCCCATTATTTTACCTTTATCGTCATTACTAAAAAAAATTGAAATTATACCTCAGAAAGAAAAATGTTGTTCTACCAAAAACATTAGTTTGTTTTTTCCCTTAAAAACAATTGTTTTTTCACAAAAGAAATTGGTTTTACTACCATTTTTTTAGATATGTTGAAAATTAACCTTAAAAAAATCATCTTTCCAGTATACGCACTTTTCGTTTTTAGCACTATTTTCCATTTTCTTTTTGGGGGTTTTTGGCTAGAGTTTTTGTTTTGAGTTTATAGTTCTTGTTTCAAAGTTAACATTGTTTTAAGTTCATGCAACCAATAACAAAATAAAAAAAACATGAACAATTGAATGGGGAAATCCTGGTTATCTTATTTATTGGTGGTAAAAGGCAGAAGCACTACGTAATGGAATGAGTCAATGATGTTATAATGAAAAAAATCTTAACTAGAAGTAGGGGATTTAAGCCTGCTCGATAAAGAATTATTGTGAGTTTTCTTAAAATGGTATACATGGAATATGATATAAAGAATCCAAAAAAATTGGTAGACAAGAAGGGACCTTGGGGACATGGGTTAGTCTATCATAAGAAAGGGGGATGCCTTGAATCAAAGGTGCACTCTTCACGAAGTAGGAAAAGATGCAATGTGAGTGAACACATATGTGAAGGATCCACTTAATAAGCGGTATATATGCGAGACAATATATAATATGACCAAACATTATGGTTAATGGATAACGTAATGACATAAACAATAAAGTATATAGACAAACTATAAACAATCAATTTGAGAATAGTTGTAATATCAGTATTTTAAGAGCCCTTGAAACTAGGAAAAAAAGTCATGGCATTGAAAGAGAGTGCCAAGATGATGAATATACCATCAGCCTTACATGGAAATGAATAAGATAAAATGTACAAAATCTGAAATGAGGACTGGAAACAAGATGTTTCTCAGGGGAAATCAAATAGACCATGAAAGTGTGAAGAAACCCTTGATTCGACATCAATCTTAAATGCAAACACTTTGTAGGATTAGTATTATAGGCCGTTTTTTCACATCTGATTAGTGAGCCTCCTAATGAGATAAATTAACATCCTATTACCCCTTGTAACCATCTTGCACAAATCCCTAAGCATGTTCCCTTCATACCTGAGAATGCCAACCATAAACTACATCATCCAAGCCAGTTTTAGGATCAATTCTCCTTATGTGCCTATTGGGGTTTGATCAGCTATAGGTTCCTCCACTCTTGACTGTGTTGGTCACCAACACATTGCTCCCCTTTTCATCTGTGTTGGTTCTATAAATCTAGGAGAATGATTGGGACTCGAGAAGCTTCCCCTTTTAGGATTTTCCAAAAGTTGTTTCAACTACTTACCTTGGATAAAACATTCAGACCTTATCCTTCTGTTATTTGATGTATTCGTCACTTATCCTTTGATCGTATCCCTCCATCAAAGTTGGATCTCTTATCCTAGATTGGTATTTGGATTAGAACTCCCAAATTGCCCTACTTCTTTATATATTCCCAACATTTTATGTGGTTGGGGTTGGAATTTGGAGAGTAATTATAGATAAAAATAATGAAACTTGAATTAATCAGAAGGAGTTGCAGCTCACAGGTGTGTACATCACCTGGAGACTGCACTCATAAAAGGAGGAGACTCTCTCTCTCACATTCACTCAATACTTACAATGAATGAATATTACATATTACATACATGACTGAAAAGTAGGTAGTTGAAACCATCCTCCTAAATTCTAGGAACAACTCCTAAAGTAAGAAGGTAACGTTACAACCACATAACCATTTCTTCATTATTTCTAACTCCCCCCCTTAATGAAGAAAGGGTTATTGTGCACACCTAACATCCCTCTAAGTAATTCAAACTTTATTCGCCCTAGAGGCTTAGTAAAAATGTCAGCTAAATTATCATAGGTATTACAATAATCCACACAAATTTCCTTAGACTGTATCTTTTCCCGTAAAAATTGAAACTGAGTATCAATATGTTTAGTATTCTTATCTAAAACTGGATTGTATGAAAGCTTTATTGTGCTTTGATTGTTTGTTTTGATGCTGGTTGCTGCTCTTTGTCCTTCTCCTGCATCACTAAGCAATCTCCTCAACCAAATGGCTTCGCATGTAGCTGCACACAACGCCTGGTACTCTGCTTCACATGACGATAACGCTACAGTACTTTGCTTTTTGCTGCACCATGAAATAACCCCGGATCCAATGCTAAATGCATAACCTGTGATGGATCTAAGATCGTCCAGGTTACCTGCCCAATCAGAATCAGAATAACTTGCTAAAGTAACATCAGAACTATTAGTGTATAAAATACCATAATTACAAGTACCACTAAGGTATCTCAACATACATTTCGCTGCATTCGAGTGATTGTCAAGTGGTCTGGACATAAACTGGCTCAGCACACTAAAAGAGTATGCCAAATCAGGCCTAGTTGTTGTAAGATATATCAAACTTCCCACTAGCTATCTATACAAAGTGGCATCCACCTATTTTGTGCCATCATCACTGCTTAGCTTGAGATTCTGCTGCAATGGTGTTGTTGTTGTTTTACATTGTTCCATTCTGAATCTTTCCAACAGGTTTCTGGCATACTTTCCTTGAGTTAGAAAAGTTTGACCAGAATCTTT
>APFE030808881.1:187749-367169 GCA_000404065.3 Pinus taeda
AACATAGCTTCCGGCGCAAAATTATTTTCGGACTATAACCATTCCGATAAAAGTTGAAGCATGGGCTAAGAAGTATTTCCGCGGCAATTTCAACAGACTTGTGAAGGCCAAAATAGAGGTGGATCCCCGTAAATTTTTTAGAAACTCTCAAAAAAGCAATCCTCGAAGAAGTAATTGGTTATCCCTACTATCTAATCATGTGCTTGATTATAATCCAAAATAAGTGAACAACTTAATCCACTAGACTCCTTAACGGCATAGAACTCCTTGGAACGTCGAGCATCAATTGTTGTGAACTTACGTGGTAGACTTGTACGTCTTTCTGGATGAATTCGCTTCTTTCCTGTTGCAATAAAAATACAACACGACTACTATATTTTCACCACGTAGCAATACGAGAGTGCACGATTAAGTTTTACCAATTGCCAATTTAGGACGAATTGGCTCCTTCGGCATTCATGTTTCGGTCGAAAGAGCTTATCAATTGCTATGTGAATCCTTTACCATTTAACGTCAAGTTAAATTTTCATTATGATTTATATCACATGCTAACTATTAGCGTCAATGAGATTGTGCTAATTGAATTCACGATTTAAAGTCAAGTTGAATTTTGCATTAGGTTTTATATCACGTGCTAACTATTAGCGTCAATTGAGATGGTCCCCATTGGTTTTTTTTCAAATGCCATAAAATTTATTATAATTTAATATTTAAAGTATTATAATTAATTTGTTGGTCAGTGATTCAAATGCCGTAAAATTTATTATAATTTAAAATTTAATGTATTAGGATTAATTTGTTTGTTAGTAATTTTGAGTAGGCATTTGCATTATTTTATTATTATATGAAATTATTATAAGATTTCTTTTTAAGGGCTTTCAAATTACGTAAATCATTATTACGGTTTTTTGGTGATATTTTTAAGGATTTTTTTTTTCGTAAAATTTATTTTATCCTCTGGAAACATCGATTTAACATATTTGGATATGTGTATACTATGAAGAACTCAGATTTAGTTTTGCTAGTTTAATTAAATTGCTTATGACATAGTTATGCAAATCTTGATTTCAATTCGTTCATAGATAGATTTGAAAGTTAATTTGCTTATGACATAGTTATGCAAATCTTGATTTCAATTCGTTTACAGATAGATTTGAAAGTTAAATTTTCCGAAAAAGTTACGACCTAGAGGGCTTATATTTGGCCTCGATTAAAAAAGGAGATTCAATTTGTGTGGGATTAAAAATTTCAAAAAATAATCAGACGAAATATCTAGCATTATGAAAAAAAATAGCATTATGGTAGGGATTGGATTTGGCTGACACTAGAGGGCTTCGTCAATTAACAATCTTTGTTGACTCAAATACTGTGATCTAGCAAATTATCAAATTTAAAGGGGAAAATGAATATATCCACACTTCTATTTGGTTTCGAATCATGTTAGTAGTGGAAAAGATTAATTTGATTGAATTTTATCATGTCAAGAAAAATCTCGACATGGTGGTTGACCGTTTGGCTAGTCGAAGAGTGCATTTAAAACAAGGAGAACTAAAGATTGATGATGAAAACCTTACAACAAAAGAATTTCCATGATTATCCAAATTCAATTTATATAAGGTTGATATTTAAGTGCATTAAATACAAAATAAGGAACTGGGTCATTAGGTCACAATGGATCCATATTAAATGTAAGATCGTGGTGTCATCTAAACGATATGGAGAGCTATGCCAATGTGGCCACTTGGATCGTCAACGTCACATTTCATTGGGGATTGGAAAATTGGAGTAAGAATGACTTGATTGTTGAATTTGAGCTTCTGTCATCTATATGAAGTTAAATTTTCGGCGAAAATCACATTGTCGTAGAGGGAATCTGAGTCCTCCGAAGCTTGTTCACTCCCCTTCTAGTCAATGGTGGATTTGGTTGTTCCAAGATAGTTCTGACCTCGTTCTCGTCAATTAGGTTGGTTTCCAATATCTTGGTCAAGATTACCTCTCCTGGACTATCGATCAGGGAAGAGACCATAGCCTTGTAATTGGTAATTGGGGGGTTCTTTTAAATGCACTAGCTAAAAGTAGTTCTGGTATTCGAAGTAATTCAGCAACAGCAAGGAACATTTCAAATCATTTTGGCCATCTTTCGCGTTTACTACGTGGCGATAGTTCTATTCACAACAAGTTGCAATCATATTCCTTAATTACCAAAATATGGGTTGACAATTACAACAAAAAAATGAATCATTTAGAGGAAAACCCATTTTCTCAATGTCTCTTTACTCTTAAATCCCTCTAGCAGGTTGACCGTGAGTTAGAAACAATGTTTTGTCAATTGATCCATTCTCACAATAGAGCTGGCAGAAGAGTTGTAGACCCTCAAACTCCAATTTTCTCGACTGTATGATGAAGTGGACGCGCTGAGAAGCATGATTTCGGAGCTGAATTTCAAGGAATCGCAAGGGACACATGCTCATCATCAGGCTGTTAGTTTGAATCATGATTTTAACCTTAATCTGCCTGTTAGTATTAACGACTAGTGATAATTAACCTTCTCTACTTTTTTGAAATGTTTGCTTTGACACACTCGAGTTATGTAATTAGTCTTATTAGTGTTCTATAGAATTGTCTAGGAAAGTCCTCTATCAATTATGGTTCTTGTAGTTTGATGTTACAGGAAAGTATAATATGAATGTTTAGTTGGGTTTTCTCTTCGAAGCTGTATCTCTCGGTTTTTCCAGGCATAGATTTAATAAATGCATGCACTCATTTAAAAACAAAAAAAATCTATTTTAAATAACTTTATTAAACTAATGGAAGTTGTATACAATTAATTTTAAACAACTTCCTCAAATCAAAATTATAAACTTTTGAAAATATAGGAACCCCTTCAAATTTGAGGATAGAATCTTAATAGGAGACATGTCCCGGATAACAAAAACTTTTCAACACATAAAAAGTTAAAAAAAAAAAAAAAAAAATTCATTTTTGCTAGTGATTTCAAAAAACCTAATCAAATCTAATTAATATTTTCAAATTTCAGGAAGCTTTTTATAGTATAAATAAGGTCTATTATTATATATATTATTATAATGTAACAATTGTTCTATAACTCATCATTAATAAACATTAATAATAATTGTCGTATGACTTGTTACACAGTATTTATTTCTTACATTGTGGTCATAAATCTAATAACGTTTTTTAAGTATATTACACTTTTTAATATAATAAAAAAGTGGCTAATGATTAAGAACATCTGTTTTTTCTTAAGAAGTCAAAGGCACAAATCTAAAAGGGGTTGTCCCACAAAAAAGTGTCTCATACAACAATTCTGGTGTCTAACTTTGCTATGACCTTAAAATTAAATGATTATTATTATTATTATTATTATTTTGGTGTCTAACTTGGCTATAGCCTTAAAATTAAGAGATTATTGTTATTTCAGATTGGATGCTTTTGTGATTCATGATATAACGATTAAGATCTTTCGGAAAATCACATGAATGATTATTGGTCGACGCATTTCGAACCTCAATCTAGGTTCATCATCAAGACCAGGCTGAGGAGCAAGATCAACACATTCCTAAATTATATTTCAGAGATGCAACAGTTAGTATCCAACGTTCAAAAAGATAGTGAAACCATGAACTACCGAAGCATCTTTGCCGCGTTTGAGAAACGTTAGGTATGTGATCTTCTTAGCAACCTTCAACTTTATTCATTCAAACCGACAAATCTTGATTGCAACATCCCTTATGTATAGGGATAAAATGTCAGATTGGATGATTTTGTGATTCATGATATAATGATTAAGATCTTCTGGAAAATCACATGAAGGATTATTGGTCGACGCGTTTCAAACCTCAATCTAGGTTCATCATTAGGACTAGGCTGAGGAGCAAGATCAATAGATTCCTAAAATATATCTTAGAGATGCAACGATCAGTATCTAAGGTTGAAAAGAATAGTGAAACTAAGAACTACCAAATGTATTATTAGTATTAATATATTATGATTAATTATCATTTATTCTTTTTAAGGGATTTCAAATTACGTAAACAATTATTATTGTTTTTTATGATATTTTTAAGGATTTATTTTTTTCGTAAAATTTATTTTATCCTCTGGAATCATCAATTTAACATATTTTGGTATTTGTATGCTATAAAAATGGGCAGGAAGAACTCAAATTTAGTTTTGCTAGTTCAATTAAATTGCTTATGACATAGTTATGTAAATCTTGATTTCAATTCGTTCATAGATAGATTTGAAAGCCAATCTCTTCGAAAAAATTACGAGTGAGAGGGGTTATCTTTGGCCTCGACAAAGAAAGGGAAATGCAATTTGCATGGAGATTAGGAATTTCAAAAAATAATCGTGCGAAATATGTACCGTTATGAAACAAAATTGTAGCGTTATGGTAGGGATTGGATTTTGGCTTACACTAGAGGGCTTTGTCAATTAATGATCTTTGTTGATTAAAAGATTGTGATCGAGTGGATTATCAAATTTAGAGGGGAAAATGAACAAATCCACACTTCTATTTGGTTTCGAATCACGTTATTAGTGGAAAAGATTAATTTGACTGAATTTTATCATGTCAAGATAAATATCAACATGGTGGTTGAAAGTTTGGCTAATCAAGAAGTGCATTTAGAACAATGAGAATTAAGGTTTGATGATGAAGACCTTACAATAAAAGAAATTCCATGATTATATGAATTCAATTTATATAAGCTTGATATCTAGGTGTATTTACCACAGAATAAGGAACGGAGGAACGAGGTCATTCATTTGAATCAACCCCACATCACAATGGATCCATATTAAATGTAAGATCGTGGTGGAATCTAAACAATATGGAGAGCTATGCTAATGTGGCCACATATAAAAATAATGAAACTTGAATTTATCAGAAGGAGTTGCATCTCACAGGTGTGTACATCACCTGGAGACTGCACTCATACAAGGAGGAGACTCTCTCTCTCTCGTTCACTCAATACATTACAATGAATGACATTACATATTAAATACATGACTGAAAAGTAGGTAGTTGAAACCATCCTCCTAAATTCTAGGAACAACTCCTAAAGTAAGAAGGTAACGTTACAACCACATAACCATTTCTTCATTATTTCTAACTCCCCCCCTTAATGAAGAAAGGGTTATTGTGCACACTTAACAACCCTCTAATTAACTCAAACTTTATTCTCCCTAGAGGCTCAGTAAAAATGTCAGCTAAATTATCACATGTATTACAATAATCCACACAAATTTCCTTAGACTGTATCTTTTCCCGTACAAAGTGAAACTGAGTGTCAATATGTTTAGTATTCTTATGGAAAACTGGATTGTATGCAAGTTTTATTGTGCTTTGATTGTCTGTTTTGATGCTGGTTGCTGCTTTTTGTCCTTCGCCTGCATCAGTAAGCAATCTCCTTAACCAAATAGCTTCGCATGTAGCTGCACACAACGCCTGGTACTCTGCTTCACATGACGATAACGCTACAGTGCTTTGCTTTCTGCTGCACCATGAAATAACCCCGGATCCGATGCTGAATGCATAACCTGTGATGGATCTATGATCGTCCAGGTTACCTGCCCAATCAGAATCTGAATAACCTGCTAAAGTAACATCAGAACTGTCAGTGTATAAAATACCATAATTACAAGTACCACTAATGTATCTCAACACACATTTCGCTGCATTCCAGTGACTGTCAAGTGGTCTGGACATAAACTGGCTCAGCACACTAACAGAGTATGCCAGATCAGGCCTAGTTGTCGTAAGGTATATCAAACTTCCCACTAGCTGTCTATACAAAGTGGCATCCACCTGTTTTGTGCCATCATCACTGCTTAGCTTGAGATTCTGCTGCAATGGTGTCGCTGCTGTTTTACACTGTTCCATTCTGAATCTTTCCAACAGGTTTCTGGCATACTTTCCTTGAGTTAGAAAAGTTTGACTAGAATCTTTCCATACTTCCAGTCCTAGGCAATAATGAAGATCGCCAAGGTTTTTCATTTCAAATTCCTGTGACATTTGCTGCTTGATTTCTTTGATTAAACTATCTGCATTCCCTGTTATTATCATGTCATCCACATACAAAGAAATCAAAATGATCTGCCTCTGTTTATTTATTTTGGTATACAGGTTTGGATCGTTGAGGCTTCTATGAAAACCATGCTCAATGAAGAATGAATCAATTTTGGCATACCATGACCTTGGTGCTTGTTTCAATCCATAGAGTGCCTTATGCAGTTTACACACTAAATGCTCTTGCCCCTTTTTCACAAATCTAGGAGGCTATACTAAATATATTTCTTCTTTTAATTCCCCATTCAAAAATGCAGATTTAACATCTAACTGGTGTAGCTTCCATTTATGTTTTGTTGCTAAACAGATTAGCATTCTAATTGTATTAAGTTTGGCTTCAGGGGCAAAGGTGTCATCGAAATCAATTCCTTCCTGTTGTGAATAACCCTTTGCTACCAGTCTTGCTTTAAATTTTTCTACAGTACCATCTGCATTTATCTTTGGTTTATACAGCCACTTACAACCTATAGGGGTTTTCCCTTCTGGCAGCTCAACTAAGTCCCAAGTATGGTTTCTATAAATAGATTCCATTTCTTCATGCATTGCAGCCCTCCATTCATCTGATCTACTTGCTTCTTCATAATTTAAGGGTTCTACAATGTTCAAAATCTTAGACATTAAAGCATAGCCTCTAAGTTTTGTAGGTAGTCTAGTCTTTCTACCTGATCTTCTAGGTAAAGAACTCACCTCATCTCTTTTTGTTTCAGTACTGTCCAGGCCTGTATCATCACTTATTATGCCATCTGCTGCTACTTCTTCCTGCTCCTGCTCCTGCACCTGCACCTGTTCTTCTTCATCTTCACTGTTTAGTTCTATCAAAAATGGAATATGGCTTTCATTATCAGAGTCTTTCTTTCCATCTTCTGTCTGTTCATGAAAAATAACATCTCTGCTTGCAAACACTTTATGAGTCATAGGATTATATAATTTGTATGCTTTATATTTTGTGCCATATCCTACAAATATGCATTTCAAGGCTTTGGGATCTAGCTTTTTCCTATCTGGTTTCGGTATATGAGCAAAAGCTTTAGATCCAAATATTCTCAGATGATCAACTGCTGGTTTGAGTCCAAACAATGCTTCAAAAGGGGTTTTGAAGCCTAAACATTTGGTGGGACTCCTATTCTTTAAATAAACAGTAGTATTATTGGCTTCTGCCCAAAGACCATTAGAAATTCCCTTACCTTGAAGCATGCTTCTGGCGCACTCCACAAGGGTCCTGTTCTTGCGTTCTGCTACTCCATTCTGCTGTGGAGTGTGTGGCACTGTAAACTGTTGTATAATCCCATGTTGTTTGCAGAAGTTTATGAACTCATTTAACCTGTATTCCCCCCCTTGATCTGAGTGGAGAATTTTTATCTTCTTTGCTGTTTGGTTCTCTATCATCACTTTAAATTCTTTAAAATATCTGAAAGCTTGACTCTTCTTACTTAAAAAATACACCCAAGAGAACCTAGTGCAATCATCTATAAATAGTAGAAAGTAGTATGCACCTCCTAAAGACCTAGTCTGCATAGGTCCACAGATATTTGTATGCACTAGCTCTAGGATATCTCTTTGTTTCCTGTTGACATGCACAGGGAATTCATCTCTATGCATCTTCCCTAGTGCACATCCATGACATTCCAACTTGACATTATGTAAAGCAGGAAATCCATCGACCATACCTTTATGTTTAGGCAGGATGAGATCTTGTAGATTGATATGTCCAAATCTCTGGTGCCAGAGATTCTCGGCTGTTGATGTTGCTGCAACCATCGCCTATTGTGGTATGCTCCTTGCATCCAATCTATACAAATTCCCCACAAGTACTCCTGTTGCAACTGTCTCCAATTTGCTATCCTGAATGACACATCCGTTCTTGAAGAATTGTACCTGCATGTCCTGGTCTGTTATCATAGAGACAGAGATCAAATTCTTTTTTATTCCTGGAACATATAAAACATTTTTGAGATGTTTGATATCGCCACTTGGTAATTTCACAGGAATATCTCCACAACCTTTGATCTCATACCCACTGTCATCACCCAAATAAATTTTGGATCCACATGCAGATTCTTCAAGAAACTCAAAATATTCTTTCTTACCAGTCATGTGCAAGGATGCGCTAGAATTGACATACCATGTATTATCATCATCTCCTCTTGATGCAGAAAGTGCACAGTCGACTGTAAATAGCCTAAGATCATAGCTGTGATCTTCATCTTCTTCAGCTTCAGCAAAACAACCTTGATGTTTCTTCTGTTTGCTTCTCCTTTCATCGGCTTGCTTCTTGTAACACTCTTTGATCTGGTGACCAGCCTTTCCACAATAAAAACATCTCTTAACATATGTATCAGCCATACCTCTAGATGATTTCCCTTGAAAGGAGTTGGCTCCTCTCTGCTACTGCTGCGGTTGTTGTTGTTGTTGTTGGTACTAGCACTACTTTCCTCTGTGTTGTCTTCTTTTTGCCATCAGAGCAAGATCATTGCCCTGAGTCTTTAGATTCTGTCGTCGCTCCTCCTCCTGGAGCAGAATCGTTGTCAGTTCATCAAACAAGGGGGCTTTCTCCCTCGCTGACAACGCTGAGATGAACGTCTGATATTCATCTATCATTCTGTTCAGTGTAAGTGTAACCAGATCTGAATCTGATACCTTCTCTCCAATGGCTCCCAATTGGTCTTTCATATCCTTAACTCTGGCCATGAATCCACCAACTGATTCATTCTCACCCATCTTTAATGCAAACAATTTCCCTTTGAGTGCTAGAACACGATTTGAGTTATGTGTCTCGTACAAACCCTTGATCGTATTCCAGATGTCCGCGGCCGACTTGCAGTCTCGAATATGAGGGATAATGTTTTCTTTGACAGACATCTTCAGTATTAGCTTTGCCTTTGTTTCTCTTTTATCCCAGTCCTGTTCTTGGGTTTCATTTCCGGCTCTCTGTTCATTTCCCAAGACAATCGACCACGTGTTCGTACTCTCCAACAAGGTTTGCATTTTGAACTTCCAGTTGGAGAAATTCATTCCATCGAGCTTGCTAGACTCGTGGAGGTATGATTCCAAACTGTTGTTCATTTTCGCCCAACTGAACACTTAAGTCCACCAACACTGGGCAAGTCCGATTTGCTGCCACTGAACAGATCACAGACTTCACTTCGCCACCACAGGACAGATCCGATCTGCTACCACCGAGCTGATCAAGGATCTCACTTCGCCACCATCGGGCAGATCCGATTTGCTACCACCGAGCTGATCAAGGATCTCACTTCGCCACCACCGGGCAGATCTGATCTGCTACGACCGAGCTGATCAAGGATCTCACTTCGCCACCACCAGGCAGATTCGATCTGCTGCCACCGAGCTGATCAAGGATCTCGATTCGCCACCACCAGGCAAATCAAATCTGCTGTCACCAAGCAGAATCTCCACGTGCCTCCACCAGGCCTCTGCTGATTTGCAACAAAAAATTACAGATCTTCATAGAGAAAGGGTTGGCGCTCCAATCAACGCCGAATCCGCGCTAATCCCAGAAAATTAAAATTCGCGATGTGCAGGAAAATTGGCGCACTTATTGACCACGAATCCGCGCCAATTTGGTCTCTCTTTTCTTTGGCGCGATTTTCAGCTCAACTCCTGCGCCAATGGCGCGAATTTTCTTGAACAATCTGCGCCAATCGCTGCGCACCTTCTAAAAAAAAATTCAGCTCCGAGTTTTCGCTCCAACCCTTCCTTCGACTTAGAGATGATCAGTCATCTGACGCCTTTTCGCTTCAGGTGTTATTGCAGGTCCACCTGATCACACAGCTATCTCTACATGTACAAATGTGCAACTAATGATACATCCCAGAAAAAACAAAAACAAAAGTTAAGGCTACCTCTACCCTAAGCTCTGATACCAAGATAAAAATAATGAAACTTGAATTAATCAGAAGGATTTGCAGCTCACAGGTGTGTACATCACTTGGAGACTGCACTCATACAAGGAGGAGACTCTCTCTCTCTCGTTCACTCAATAATTACAATGAATGAATATTACATATTAAATACATGACTGAAAATTAGGTAGTTGAAACCATCCTCCTAAATTCTAGGAACAACTCCTAAAGTAAGAAGGTAATGTTACAACCACATAACCATTTCTTCATTATTTCTAACTATTATGTCCTTATATTCTTGTAGTGATTAGTCACCATCTCATGCATTTAAGGTGATTGAAGGTGCATATTGTGGTAAGGAAAGGACAAGTCAACAACTTGGAGGAGCTCTTCACAAGATCAACTGATACTTATGGTTGTAGTCTCTTTCCATTTATATTAATGCAAAAAATTCATTTTTTTCCTATATTTCATGTTGTTATTTCACTTATTTCAATACCATGTTTATCTATTGAATGAATTACTTAGATGATACTGCATAGATCTCGGATTTTCTTGTCTTGGGTTATCTGACTGTGCAAGTTCTAATTTTGCCATTCAAAGTTGGAATCGGAGCATCCAAGCCAAAGGAGTGAAGTGTGTGAAGGATTCCTAGTAGACTTCACTACATCATCTATTTACTTTAAGGAAAAGAATTATGTTCCTTGTATCTATATTTTTTTAGGTTAGCCACCGACCTAGGGGAGATACTTTTGTTTGCAATCATAAATAATGTATAATAAATATG
Organism: Pinus taeda; assembly: GCA_000404065.3. Taxonomy (NCBI): domain Eukaryota; kingdom Viridiplantae; phylum Streptophyta; class Pinopsida; order Pinales; family Pinaceae; genus Pinus; species Pinus taeda. The sequence goes on from APFE030808881.1 coordinate 198,494, forward strand.
GTGACTTCGCTAGGGAACAAAGTATTCCCTTGGTGGTTTCCTTGTCCATTGTCTTTGATTACTTCACATACCTTTGTTGTATCATCCAACCAAGAACAAATGGAGGAACATATTTCATTGAGCCCTTTCTGCAATTTTTGTTTTGGAATCGTATTTCCCAAGCCCAACACACCCCCTATGCCTTTGACAGAGAAGTGCACCTCACTGTCGCCCACTTTGTACCAAAGTTTTAATGCACTGGTGCCTCTTTTGTACCAGCATTGGCCCCTATTTTTCATGAATGCTTCCTTGGTTCTTGAGCCTCGCTTTGGTCAATCTACTTCCAGTTCAACTTCCCTGAGTCTTGAGTGTCTTATGGTTTCTCTAAAGCCTCCATTTGGTTTGAATTTGTATTTGATTTCCTTTGGTAAGAATTGGTTTTGATTTTTCTTTGTTATTCTCCTTTGGTCACTTGAAAACTTTTTTTTTTTGGTCATTAATTGCTTGTATGAATTGTTGTTTTAGTCCCCATTTTGAAAAGTGCATTTAAATCAGTGATTAAGCTTTCAAATCTTAGGTTTCCTCGTTTTGAATATAAAGTGTGTTGAAAAGAAAAAAAATTCATTTGAATCTATGGTTTTGTGTGTGAAATTATAATTCCCTAGTGTGAAATTGAATATTTTTTCTTTCATTTACGCAAAACAATTTTCCCCTGAATTGCGAAAGGGGCCAGAGGGGGCAGGGGGGTGGTTGCTAAATTGTGTATGAATGTTAATCACTTTTGAGGGAGATGTCTTTCAATTTTTAAAATTTTCTTCGAATTTCAGTTTGAGTCCTTTGTTCATGAAATCTGAGATTACATTTGATTTCATTTGAGTCCTCTTGTGTTCATTTTGAATAATTCTCCTTGATAGATTATATTTTCATAGTTATAGTTCTAATTTTCACCATAGGAAATGAAATTGTGCATAGATTACATTTGCATAGTTTTTAGGGGAATAATGCATAACTTACATTGCATGGTTTGGCATATTTTAATGCCTTGAATTGAATTGCAATAGTGAAATTGAAATATCTAGGTAGGAAGCTCTTATTGGTTTCATATTTGATTGTTGCATCATTGTTTGCACGTCTTCCCTACACTAGGTAGCTTTCAGTGAAAATGAAAAGAGCTATTTTTGTCATATTAGTTGCATCATAGGTGTGTTCAGGTGGCATCGCGTTTTGAGCATTGAAACTAAAATCTAATCCAAGATTAAATTTAAAATTCATCTCAATTAACCTAAGGTGATCTTGAAACATAACAACACACATAGAGGTCTAGGCTAAAGATGTGTTATGATGTCGCTAAATGTAAGAGTTCCATCTATGTGATTATGTAGGATCGTACCCAATGTACCTTTGAGTATACTAGTGGCACTCGACCCACGTAAAATATATGGGAATGCTCTCATTGAATGATTACGCATTAGAAAACACTACTACGGACTAGACTCCCATGTGTCGTTGCATATGTTTTAGGAGTCCCAAATAGGTTTTTGTCCATCCATAGGTAATCAAGTCTGCCACCTTGTATACCATGATACACTTAACACAACATTTTGGGGATGGTTGTCATACTATAAGTCCTTGGTTTGACAATGTGTATATTTCCAATCATGGTTTCTTAATAAACCCTTTGGCCTTGTTACTCCTATTTGTTTTTGTTTGTGTATTTAATTTTTAAAATAAATTAATTAACCGTGGAACAAGATCCTTCCTATGAAGAAACTCCATAGTCTATCTTAGGTTGATACTAATGACAACAATTGCAAAGTCCACTAGTCCAGGAAACCCCTCCAAAGGGAATCTTGGTCCTTTTCTTTATTTTGGAAATATCAATCCTCCTTATATGGTAATGTTGTCCCTTCCCCAATTTACCATCGGTTTGCTAGTTTGGTTATTTCCAACCCCTATGGTTCCGAATGCCAAAATTGTTTCTCAACCGAGTTCTCCTCCACCTGAATGACATCAACCTCATGTTGATCCTAAAGCTAACCCTTTTCCTTCTTCACAAATTATTTCTCCATCCCTTTCTTTCTATTATGTTGGTGAAAGTCTTGATTCTAGTAACCAATACACTAAGAAGAAGAAGAAAACGATGAAGAAGAAGAAGAAAAATAAGCAAGGGGGACCAAGCAACCATTGTTAGAGATGCAACTGGTATGGCAAAATATTCCAATAAACCTCATAAATTTAAATCCCCTTGTATGTTATGTAAGGGTGACCACCTTCGTAGAGATTATCATTATATTCCCAAGTATTAGAAGTGTGGTCCACAAGCTCACATTAGCCTTTGTCATTAGCTTCTAGAGATCATTCTGCTGAAAAACCCTCAACTAGTGATAGTAAAGTCCATGGAAAAAAGGGTAAATTAAAAATTCCCTGTAATTTGTGTGAAATGAATCATATTTTTCAGCTTTGTCCTAATATGGATGAAGCCTCAAAAGTGTTGGAAAACCTTATAGCTTCTCATCCACTACTTTCGGTTGGGTAGCAGAAGATTTCTCCCAATTGTCCACTCGTTGATGAAGTTATTGATTAGAACTTGATTCCAATCAATCCCGCTCTCTCTTAATGTGAATCTCACGAGTTTCTTCACACTAACCATTGGTTTAGAAAATGGTTGACTCGATGCCACCTTCAGTTGTTTGTACCCTTCCCGTAGACAGTGAAGTTCATACTTCTCACATTCTTCTCATTTATTTAGGTTCTAATGAACTAGGGGATATTTCTCCCACTCCCATGGCACGGGGGGACAATTCTCCTATTCCAACACCACAAGGGGGTAGTTCTCCCATTCTCATGACACCCTCTCTACGTATTATGGTCACCTCCTTTGACTGGAGTCAACTGATAGGATATCATCTTCCTCCTTCCAAATTTAAGCATAGGATTATAATGTGGTCATACCTAGCACAATAATTAATGAAGGCACATCTATTAGTATTTTGTCCTCAACTACTTGGCAAGGTTTAGGTTATCACCAACATGTGCCCATTGCCGGGAACCTATTGGATTTTAACAGAGGAACTAGTCAATTGTTAGGGATCCTTCCTAGGTTTCCTATTACTTTGGGAGGAAATATTGTTTATATCGATGTGATGGTAGTCCAAGGACTTTTGGATTTTAATTTACTTCCTAGGCATGGCTATGTTTATGCAATGGGAGCTCTTGTCTCTTCACTCTTTCATGTGATGTGTTTCTCGCATGAAGGAAGAATCATGACCGTCTACTATATTTCATTCATTGATCCTAATTTGAGTCCCAATACACCATATTCCCTAAATGGCCCTTATATGCAAGTGGTATCTCCCCTGCCACAAGTTAATTATGTGGAAATTTGTTCCATGCTTGCATCTCCTAATGATATATTAGGTGATATAGTGCATCATTTATTGAGGGAATTGGAGTCCCATCTGTGCAGCATAGTTTTTCTCTATTTCAAGCTTGCATAAAAATGAAACCAATTTCAAAGCACAATTTCCCACATTTCAAACTTCTGTAAAAATGAAACTATTCCCATTTTACTTATCATGATTTCCATTTTTTTAGCCCTATTATGTCAAATGAGCCTTGGTTTTCTCATTCCATTATGACTACCTACTTGGCCAATCATACGCTTTCACTTGGTTTTTTAGCCTTTCTCGAGGAACCATTGCGATGAGTGGTCTTATTAGCCATCCTATTAGCCTTTTCTTGTTTTGAGAAGTTCCTACTAGGAGAAGTCCTCTTTCATCTCTTTTCAAACTCCCAAAATATGAAAGTTAGATTAAATTAAATTTTCAAGCACTTGTCTTTACGAACTCATAATTAAATGAAAATACGTTGACTTAGTATAAGTTTACCTCTTTTCCACACTAAGATAGACTAGCTACGAAAATGGAATACCTTAGTTGAAAATGGCTAAGAGGTTCTTTTGGGTATTTCTTTCTACATTTTCAGACCTAAGGGACTACCAACAAAAAGGGACCTTTGGAGTTTTATTTTTTCGTGTTTTTGAAACTCTCTAAACATGAAAAAGATGACAAGTTTTACCTTTGCTAGACTTGCTAAAACATTAAAAAGCAATGGACTCGTCGATCATGACGAGGCTGAACCACTCCTTCTCAGGGTTCGTTAAATATACTCAGAGGGATTCATCCAAAGGATGAAATTATAGATCAAGAATATGTTATCCTCTTTTATCTTGTCAAAATATAAAGAGGTATTGACCATTATGGTTGGGAAAATTGGGAAAACAAGGGATTCCATTTTGCTAATTGCAACAACTCACTGTTGAACATGACACTCTTCCACTTCAATTCAATGGCTATTAGGTTGGGTAATAAACTTGTATTTCTATTATCATATTGTTTTTAGAGCCTCCATTTCAGTTTTGGGTCAATGCTTCCAAATCAATTCAGTATTGCCAGCGTGTTCAAGAGAAGTCATTGAGTTGATATCTGCTACGATACTCTTAAGGCTTCATTTCATGTTTGAAATTGCTGATCCAATTCTATGAAAGCATCATTCTAGTCATTCTTTCTCAATCATGATACATGTTTCCTGTTGTTGATGGAGGACACATGAAGGCCCTCTTGCGATGAGTTGCTTCCTGTCAACATCAACGCATCATCCCAAGAACTTGACCTAGAAAGACACCTTTGGTACCTTGGTGCTCTCATACATCAATGGCAAGTTTCCTCACTATCGATCATAGGTTTACATCAATGCCCTTCGATCGAAAGATTATGTGTTTTGTTCGACTTAAACTCATTTATTCACACCATATGGATTTTACTATAGTACCTTGAGAACCATTAACATCATTGGTGGTTTCTCTCACGTCTGTTAATAGCTTATATCATTAGCTAGTAACCAAATGTTGTCTATGATGTTTAACTTCATCTTATTGATTCACATAGTTAGAATTGTACATTGGTTAGTAGTGTGAATGAGATAGAAGAACCCATATCTAGTTTCATCCATCTAGGTTGTGAGTTCAGGAGTTATACATAGATCATAATGTATGATGGCATTGATTGTATATATCGTTGTCTAGCCATCGATCCACTAGTTGCATCTGTGGACACATCTTTTGATCATTATACATTTTATGTTCACCTATCAGTTGATTATGGGTATGCCTCCATCAAGAAACAAAGACGTCATGTTGCAAATGTATTGTAATAAATGAAGCTCACCTATTGTCCTTGATCCCAACTTGTCTACAGGTAAAGCACTTTAGTCATCTGTCATCACCTTTGACTTTGCACTTTAGGGGGAATTCTATTATAAGCCATTTTTTCACATCTGATCAGTGAGCCTCCTAATGGGATCAATCAAGATCTGATTCCCCCTTGTCACCATCTTGTAGAAAGCCTTAAGCATGTTCCCTTCATCCCCCAAAAATTTCAGCCCTAAATTGCATCATTTGAGCAAGTTTTAGGACCAATGCTCCCTGTATACCTATTGGGGTGTGATCACCTACAAGTTTCTCCACTATGGCATGCATTGGTCACCAACAGGTTTCATCCCTTTTCACATCAATTAGTTCTAGAAGTCTAGGAGAATGATCGACCTTCAGGAAATTCCCCTTCTAGGAGTTTCTAGGAGTTGTTTCAACTACTTACCTAGGATAAAACATTCATATCCTATCCTTCCCTACTTTGAAGTTTTCACCACTTATCCTTTGATCCTATACCTCCATCAAAAGTGGACCTCTTACCCTAGAATTTTATTTGGACAAGGACTCCTAACGTACCCTACTTATCTATATTTTCCCAACATTCTATGTGGTTAGGGTTGGCTTTTGGAGAGTAATTATTCCCTTATGTTGTTGTAGTGAGTGGTAATCATCTCATGCATTTAGGGTGACTAAAGGTGGATATTGTGATAAGGAGAGGAAAAGTCAACAACTTGGAGGAGTTATTCAACAAGATCAATTCCTACTTATGGTTGTAATCTCCTCCCATTTATATCAATATTAATAATTCATTCTCTTACTATCTGTGATGTTGTTATTTCACTTATTTTAATAACATGTTTATATATTGAATGAAGTACCTATATTATACTGCATGGATCTCGTATTTTCTTGGCTTGTGTTATCCGACTAAGTTGGATGTAATTTTCGCATTTGAAGTTGTAATTGGAGCTTCCAAGCCAAGGAAGGAGTGGAGTGTGCGAAGGATTGTAGGTAGGCCTCAGTCCATCATATATTTAGTTTAAGGAAAAGCGTTGTGTTCATTGTCTCTCTATTGTTATAAGTTAGCCACCGACCTAGGGGATATACTTTTGTCCGCAATCATAAATATTGTATAAAAGTTAGAGATAAGTATTGTGGCTTCATTACAAACTTCATAAATTGGATATCTATTGAACCAAAACTCACTATAAATTCGTGAATTATAATGATATCACTAGGAAAATTAGGAATCTTGATAAGAATTATTAGAGCAACCTAAGATACCATCAAATGAAAATTGTTAAATAGTGTGGGCCAAACTATACAACTCAAGGAAGTGAGTTAAAAGGACAATAGTGGACAAGATGTAAAAAGAAAAGGAGTGTTATAGGTTTTGGAAATTATATTGGTCACTTAAACCATGAAACTTAAGTGTATCGAAATACACTTTAATTATCTATGTTGGTGTTGGGAAATAATCATTTATGTCCTGATACTTTTATTAGTTTATGAAAGGATATGGAAATAAGTGGGAAAACAATAAGAATGGACTTGCTTAGGTCCACCTTAAAACAAAACTAGAAGAAAAATATAACCATGGAAGTGGCTGGGATAGTAGGTTTTCATCCACCTAAGTATGCATGATAGATGTACATTTGATACAATACTATCAAAATAATATCATAAGCTAAAATTATGCAAGTAGTCAAATAATTATTATTTCCTCTTTGAAAGCAATAAGAGTCGAAAAATGGAAATTCCATATTTTGATTGTTACGTTCAATAATGACCACGTTACTTGGTATAACTATAAACAAATGTAAAAAAAGGATTTATGGTACTATTGTGATGCTATATTAAGGTTACCAACCTCTTCTGGATCCATGTGGATAATTTTTGGTGCAAGTGAAAAGCATGAAGCACATGTTTAGCATGTGTGAAAATGTGTTATAAGAGGAGCAGAAGATAAATGTAAGAATATGTATGCTTTAGGGCTAAGCCATCACAAAAAATAAGGTGAAGTGGAAACACTTTTTACTGAAGTGATGGTTGTAGGAATGAAAGATAGGAAGCATATCTTTTTTGTATTTAGAAAATATGGAATTTCTATTGGGTATACAACCAAAGTCCCACATTGACTAGAAGTGGGGAGAAGCTGGGTATATAAGGATTGACAAATATCTCCATTGGAATGAAGCCTTTTGGGGGTAAAGCCCAAAAACAAATCCATGAGGGCTTAGGCCCAAAGTGGACAATATCATACCATTGTGGAGATATGTGGTGTCCAGAGTCCTTACAATTGGTATCAGAGTAGGTCCTTCAGAAGAAGCTTGATCGCTTGAAAGAAGATCTATCATTATGAGCAACTCCGAAAAGGAAGCATCTATCAGGCCACCAATTTTTGATGGGAGAAACTTCGTCTATAGGAAGGTAAGAATCACTTCCTATCTTCAATCTCTTAGTACAGAAGTTTGGGATATTGTGGAAACATGATACACATTTCCATCAACAACTCCTACAGATGCAGTTGGTAAGAAGCAGTATGAAACAAATACAAAAGTTGTCAATACTCTATTAGGAAGTCTATCTCAATCAGAATTTGTCAAGGTTATGCAGTTAAAAAGTGCAAAATAAATATGGGACAATATTGTTCTGAGCTATGAAGGAGATGAACAAGTAAAACAAGAAAAATTACAAACTCTTAGAATTCAATATGAAAGTCTCAGAATGCATAATGATGAAATTGTGGCTAGCTATTTCCTACATATATATGAGATCGTAAATTGTATGAAAAACTTGGGTGAAGAAATAAAACATGTTGTTTTGGTTGAAAAGGTTCTAAGATCTTCGTCTCCTAAGTTTGATTCAAAAGTTTCTGCCATAGAAGAAAAGTAGAATTTACATAGCCTTACCATGTCACAGCTGCACGAAATTCTAACTGCGTACAAAATGAGAAAAGGAGGACCATCAGACAGGAGAGAAGATGCATTCAAAGCTTTACGAAAAGGATATTACTATGAGTCAAGACATATGTCAAAAGAAGAGGAAGAATCGAATTTTGTCAAAAACCATCAGCGGGGAACTGGAGGATTCAGAGGTAAGTTTCCTTTCAAATGCTTTTCTTGTGGAAGAGTCGGTCATTATGCTGTAAAATGTCCTCATAAAGATAAACTAGAAAAAGGTAAGGAACCTATTAGATGGAATAGAAAATAGAATGTAAATAAGAAGAGCTATTACACGCATGAAGATAGTGATGGATTGTCAAATAGTGATGAATATGAACAAGGTAATGATAATAGACTTTTGATGGCTTTTGAAGATGATGATTTCTTGGATGCTATAAATGAAGAAGGTCTTTATGAATAAATTTCTAAACTTAAAGTGTGTTTAGAGGAAAAGAATATGATTATAGATACTCTAACATTCCAACTGGCTGAAAAAGATAAGCACAATGAAGAGTTAGAATGTGAAATCGTGAGACTTAGAAAAGAAATTGAGAAAACAAAATCCCTTAATCTCATATTTGCTAAAGGATCTGAAACTTTAGATGAGATTATCAAAGTGCAACGTTCTCCTCTAATCAAGACAGGTCTCAAATATTCTGAAGAAGCATCTCAAGCTTAGAAGCAAGCACAAAAGCCATCCACCTCCAAAAGTTATCTTGATGCAGCAAGGAGAAGTGAACAAGTTAACAATCGACAGCAAAAGCACAATGCAGATTACCAGGTAAATCGGGGGCATTCTACTTCAAGGATGAACAAAAGCTTCAATCGGTCATAGGTAAATCATTCTAGCTCAGGAATGAGTGTCAATGGAAACTACAGTCAATTGGTTGGTAAGTTTGATAATCTCAGGAATTTCTTCAATGGCCAATGTTTCTCTTGTCATAACTTTGGTCATAAAGCTGCTCAATGTGTTGCCTACAAGACCATCATGACTAGGGAAGCTCCAAAACAAAGAAGTATGACTGGGATCATGAAAAGGACCTACAATAACACTTATGCTCTTGAAAATGAAATAGAATGTTCTATTTGTAACAACTTCGGTCACGAAGATTCTGAATGCAGGAGTAGGTTTCGGCAAATAAATTAGAAGGAGCCAACTTCATTAAGTCCCAAAACATGGAAAAAGAAAGAGCCGCAACCAGAAATATGTGGGATAGCCTTATATGCAAAGGACAAGAAAATCAATGGTACATTGACAGTGGATGCTCGAAACATATGATAGGTGATAAAGAAAAACTTCAGTCATATATTGCCTTAGAAAGGTAAAAGAAGGTCTCATTTGGAAATGACACTCCTGCATTCATAAAAGGTAAAGGTTCTTCTCGGTTGAAAACGAAGGTCAAAGTTGGAAATGTTATGTATGTTGATGGCTTAAAGCATAATCTATTGAGTGTAAGTCAAATGTGTGATCAAGGAACTGAGGTAATATTTCGATCAAATGGATGTATTGTCCGTGAGCTTGACATAGGAAAAACGGTGATGAACAACATAAGAACTCCAAATAATTTATACATATTCAAATAAGGAGAATAACAATGCTATCTAAGCAAGAATGATGAACACTGGCTATGGCATGGAAGATTGGGGCATCTTAGCTTCTCTCAGATAAGGAAAGAATGCAAATATCAGGCGATTCATGATCTTCCTGACATCAAAATTCCAGACAATACAATATGCAAATCATGCCAATTTGGTAAGCAAACCAGAACTAATTTCCCTGAGAAGGAAGGATCAGCTAGCAAGCCACTTGAACTTGTCCACACTGATATATGTGGTCCAACTAGGAAGAGGTCACCTCGAGGAGAAGAGTATTTCATATTGTTCATTGACGACCTTTCAAGGATGTGCTGGATAGGACTCATGAAGTCTAAAGATGAAGCTTTCGAAAATTTCAAGTTATTCAATGCTTTGGTTGAAAATGAATCAGATCGCAAAATCAAATGCCTCAGATCTAATCGAGGAGGGGAATTACCTCAGATGAATTTTTCGATTTTTGTGAAGAACATGGAATAAGAAGGGAATTATCTACTGCAAGCTTCTCAGCAAAATGGAGTAGTGGAAAGGATGAACAAAATGGTTCAACAAATGGCTCGTGCTATGCTTGATGAGTCTGGAACTCCCGCAACCTTCTGGGGTGAAGCCATATTTTTTGCTATTACTATTCTCAACAAGACAAACATTCGGGTAAACAGCACTCGGACTCCCCATGAACTTTGGTATGGTAAGACTCCCAAGGTAAAATAATTCAAAAATTTTGGAAGCAAATGCTACATTAAAAGGACTGATGAAAATCTTGGCAAGTTTTAACCTAGATCACATGAAGGCATTTTACTTGGCTACTCTCCCCACAGCAAAGCTTACAAATGTCACAATAAAAGACGGTAAAATTGTTAAAAGTATTGATGTAGTGGTTGATGAAGAAGGGAACACTCTTAGGCAAGTGAAATCTGAAGACCTCGAAGATGGCAAAGAATATTCGTCAACATCAAATCTGATACATGATGAAGAAGAAACCCATGAGGCACCAGAAGAACAGATAAGGATAGAAGAAAAGACTCCATCCAGATACGTTCAGACGAATAATCCAGAATCTGAAATTTTGCGGCAGAAAGAGGCAGGTGTACAAACAAGGAGAACCATTTTAGAAGCTTCAAGCTATCTAGCATTGCTCTCCTCCACTGAACCACAGAATGTAAGAGAGGCATGCAAAGATGAATGTTGGGTCAAGGCCATGGAGGAAGAACTCGAGCAGATTGGAAAGAATAACACTTGGGAGTTAGTTCCTAGACCAAAAGATAAGAATGTCATAGGGACAAAATGGATTTTCAAAAATAAGCTAAATGAAAATGGAGATGTGGTTAGAAACAGGGCAAGACTTGTTTGTAAAGGGTATGTGCAACAAGAAGGCATAGACTTTGAAGAAACTTTTGCACCAGTTGCTAGACTTGAGGCTATAAGAATGTTCCTTGCTCTCTAGCTTTCAAAATTTCAAAGTAATTTAGATGGATGTAAAATCTTCCTTTTTGATTGGAGACTTGGATGAAGAAGTATACATTGAGCAACCAGATGGGTTTATCCTTGGAAATGAGCCAAAACTTGTATCCAGACTCAAAAAGGATCTCTATGGTCCTAAATAAGCTCCAAGGGCTTGGTATTATCGATTGGATAAGTATCTCCATCAACAAGGTTTTGTAAAAGGATCAATAGATAGCAATCTATATGTAAAAATTGACAATGATAAGCTGCTAATAGTTGTTGTATATGTTGATGATATCATTTTTGGTAGCAATGAGGAAGACATGAGTCAAAACTTTGCCTTGGTTATGAAAAGGAATTTGAAATGTCCCAACTTGGTGAGCTCACATATTTTCTTGGTTTGCAAGTCCAACAAAACAAAGACGACATTTTTCTATCACAAACCAAGTATCTCAAGTAGATCTTGAAGAAATATGGGATGGAGGATTCGAAGCCAGTGTGTACCCCTATGGTAACAGGATGCAGTCTCATTGCAAATGATGAATCAGCAATAGTTCATCAACCAACCTATAGATCCATGATTGGTAGTCTTCTCTATCTAACAGGTAACTGACTAGACATTATGCATGCAGTGGGAATAGTTGGAAGGTTTCAAGAAAATCCCAAGGAAACTCATCTTCAAGCAGTAAAGAGAATTTTCAAGTATCTTCAAGGAACTCAAAACTATGGCCTATGGTATCCTAGAGGTATAGACCTCACACTTCATGCATATACAGATGCAGATTGGGAAGGAAGCGTCGATGACAGAAAAAGCACTAGTGGTGGTGCATTCTTTATGGGGTCTAGATTAGTATCTTGATTCAGCAAGAAACAAAGCTCAATTGCATTATCTACGGCTGCAGTAGAATATGTGGCTACTGCATCTTGCTACACACAACTCCTGTGGATGATGCAAACCTTGCAAGATCTTTAAATCACTTGTTCTCCACCTATCTCCATTTATTGTAATAATAGAAGTGCAATCAGTATTTCAAAGAATCCTGTCATGCATTCAAAAACCAAGCACATACCTATTAAATAACATTTTCTCCGAGAACAAGTGCTTGAACAAAAGGTCAAATTGGAGTATGTTCCCTCCAAGGAATAGGTTGCTGATATCCTCACCAAACCACTGCCCACGGAGACATTTGAATATCTCAGACTGAAACTGGGAGGAGTTGATGCATCATCTTGGTGCTGAAACTTGTCTGTATGCGAGTTTCACATCGGGTATTCGCATATATATGCCAGTTTATGAAGATACATTCATGTATATGTTAGTTTGAAGACTTTCTATGGGCCAGGCTTTGGATGACAAGAGTCTGATGTGGGTCTGACAGAGACGATCTGGCACACGTTCAGGGGGAGCATATATTATTCTAATACTGCATTTTTGGCATTATCTTAGAAGATCTTGGTTCACCTTCAGTAGTTTTGATGGAACAGGTGCAGAGGGAGAGCATGGTTGCTGGTTTGAATGGTGATTGACAGATGTTGATGATAATAGTTGTTATCATAATCTTGCTGTAAATATTTCGTCTCTATGTCATGTATTTCTTTTCTTACCAAGGTCATGTAACGACCCTTCTTGGTTTCCCCACTATGCCTGGGATGAATGATGTAATGTTCTTGTTTTATCTTGGTGTATCCCCACTTGGTTGGGTAGATGAGTCAATCCACACTTGGTTGGGAAATGGATGTATGTATGAGTCTTTGGTGGTAGGAAGGTCATTTATAATGTATAAAGTCATGTTTCTTTTTTAGAACATCTTCTTGTAGACCTTGCCTATAGCTAGGGGGAGTTTGGATAGCACAGTAGAACAAGAACTCAGGGGGAGCATAACCCTTTGCCTTGATGTCAAAGGGGGAGAATGACTTTGAATGTTGGAAGGCTGACATCAAGTCCAAAGGGGGAGATTGTTGGCATTATGATGCAAGTTTGGCACTATGGCACAGGTGTTGTCCTTGATGGCAACGTTCTCAGGTGGCAGATCACAGTTCAGGCAATCAGAATGGAAGAAAATAAGGTATACGTAGGTTCCTCTCATCAAAGTCACGTACACACGCGGTATCACCGATCAAAAAGTGCGTATGCATATGCACGCACTTTCATGCAAATAAAAGCATGTACATGTGGTAAAATTTATCTTTGGTTCATGGTATTTAGCCTGATGTATTTGAACCTATGGTTTTGGTCCGTTCTATTGCATCCAAGGTGTTGAACCCAAGTATTGGGTCCCTAGCATTGGTTCTTAATGGTTTTGGACCATGGTTTGAATAAGGCCTAGACTATAAAATGGCAAGAAGATCATTTGGCAAGGGCACCGATTTAATAATTGAATATCTTACGAAGAGCAAGATCTGGAACACTGGTGATTGGTTATGGTGCGTTGCTGGATTTGAATCAAGGAGGAACCTAAATGCTGCAAGATGGATAAGTTCTATTGATAGGTTCAGTGCAGCGAAGGCGTGTACACACGTAGGTTCAGTAAGTCACAGAAGCATATACGCTAGTTCGCTATGATACAACTGCGTATGTACGCAGGTTTCAGTACAGTGAAGTAGCATATGCTTTAGCTACTTCTGTTTATTGTTGCAGTGTTCTGGGTTTAGAATTACTGTCTGGTTACTGTTACTAATTTCTGGTTATAGCACTCTAAGAAGTGTTTTATATTGGGTTGTACAAAGGAGATTGATTGTTGCAAATATACTTGATGTTTGATTGATGTAATTGATGGATCCAGTCTGAAAATTTATGAAACGTGGTCCCTAGAAGAAAGAGAAGCTTGAAACCTTTTGCAGGTTGTATCCTGCGTACTAGTACCACTGCTAGTGCAAGAGCTAAAGGGGGTTGCAGCTCGCTTCCAGGAGAAGCTGGAGAACGGGAGAGGGTTGTAGCCCTCTGCAGGTTGTAGCCTGCATATTGGTAAAGGACTGCGCCAGTACAGAATCATTGTAAAAATAAGTTTCTAATTGAAAGAAGATAGAGACATATTGCAGCAGGTGGTTTTCACCCACATTGGGTTTCCACCTTATATCTTGTGTTCTTGTGTGTGACTGTCTGCACTATTTTTCTCTTCTTGGTTGATGTTTATATGGTTTTGACTCACTGATTTAGGATTAACACATGAAGAATAATTAAATTAAAAGTTTGTGACTTATACTTTGTCTTCCTTAACTGAATTTGCGTATATACGCTAGTTTCTCTAACTAAAGTAACGTATACAAATCATTGAAAGAATTGAAAAGAATTGTCTTGATAATACTGATTCACCCCCCCTCTCAATATTATTTCCAACAATTGGTATCAGAGCCAAGTTCCGAAGTTAGCCAAGTGGATGAATCCTCGGAATTTTGAATGAAGGTGGTGGGCCCCGGTCATATCACAATGGGATCCGCGGATGAGCTTGGTTAGACAGGTGGTGTGCTCCAGATTCTTCATGGACGTGTCCTGGTCCGAACACTATGAAGAGGAGTTGACTTGGGATAGAGCAAGCTCTCGAGGTAGGTGGTGCTCCATGTAAGTCATGTGATTCCAATGCATTGGAGTGGAGAATCCTGGTTGGTAGAGAGTGGACTAATGGATAATCATTTGAGGGGAGGGTCGATGGTCCTTTGTTCCAGGGGAGGATTTTTGGGTATACAACCAAAGTCCCACATTGACTAGAAGTGGGGAGAAGCATGGGTATATAAGGATGGACAAATATCTCCATTGGTATGAGGCCTTTTGGGGGTAAATCCCAAAAACAAATCCATGAGGGCTTAGGCCCAAAGTGGACAATATGTACCATTGTGGAGATATGTGGTGTCCAAGGTCCTTACAATTTCTCTTATAGCTTAGAGGATTCATCAGAATATTAAAACTACGTAGGACCAACAAAATTTTATGTGAACAAAAGGAGAACATACAGGAAATTGAAAATTGAGTATCATGTTTATTTGAGGCTAAAGCCAAGGAAAAGCACCTTAAGAATGGGAACTGGTAAAAAAATTGCAACAAGATTTTGTAGGTTGTTCAAAATTGTGGACATAATTGGACTTGTAACTTATCAATTAGCATTACCTAGTCATATTAAAGTTCATAATGTTTTTCATATATCGCTACTTCCAAAATATGTACATGATCACTCTCATATAATTGATTGGAAAATGTTATAGGTGGAACTCAAAGGAAACTTTATGGCATAAGCTCCCTATATCCAATACCAGAAAGAGATCTGGGTTCAGAATTAAGATGTATCTCAGCTTGAGGTGAAATGTAAGCATTTTTCTCCCTAAAAGGCTACATGGGAGCTAGAATATGAGATGTAGAATAATTGTCCATCATTATGCCCGAAGGAATTAAATGGGGAATAAATACCGAGGAGGGTTTGAATTAAAGAGGGGGGAAGAATGCAATATCCCTTCATTGTTGTAATGTGTTTTCTTTATCCATATTGAGTTATGTTAGTAGGAATGGTGAGAATTCAATGAAGTACTTTGATATGCTTATGTAAATAAATAATTTTATTGATAAATAAATAGATCGAAGTGAAAGTACATGGGAATGGGACACTTATATATCAGATTCTTCCCAAGGCAAGAAAAACAAAATGTCAGTAGAAAATGAGATTGATATAGTTCTTCTGTGATAAATATTCTAGATAGGATTTAGTGGACAGGAGAGAAATCCTTTAAGTCGTTTAGGTAGGGAAATATGCTAATCTTTGATAAGAATAAAGCATCGTGGGAGACAAAAGCAGGATTTTAAGGAAAATACTAAGCAAGTGGATAAAAAGGACCACAAAAGAAAGGTGTCGTTCAAGGAAATTAATCATGGAAGAAAGGTATTAAATACCTATTGAAGGGATCAATAGAGTTTTTTGATACCCTCATAAGAACTTCCCAACTCAGGGGTGAACTAGGGGGATTACAGTTCAAGATTGGATGATTAAAAGTGTGAGATTTCCATGTTTCACCTATCAACGATTTTGGTTGCATTATTTTTGTTATGTGACTTTATTTCATTTTATTCCAGCTGATTCTATTACATTTTACTATTTTAGCATGAACATACATAAATATATGTTGTATTCCATAATTATTAATAGTGCTATTTTATTTCCTCCAAATTTTAATCTGAGATAGAGATATGGGTATTCAATGATTTAGAATTTGAACTTGTTAGAAGATAGAGGTTACTATTCTATTGGAATGCATGTACTATATTATTGTAGATCTAGGTATGTGAAATTGGAATCGGTTGTTATATTGCAAGTAAAGTACTAACAATCGTTGTAGTTATTATTATAAAAAACATGGTTTCCATTGAAAGATAAGAACATTTAAAAATAATCCATTTGAAGTTCACTATATGTCATCAAATACCTTGGATTAGCTAAGGTGGTTGCATTTGTGATGTTTCCATGATAATGACCATATGTTATATTAACCATAAAATTGTTAATTATAATGAAAACCAAATCACTTGAGTAATAAGCATAGGGTAAGGTGGATAATCATTTAGAAAATAAAATTAATGGAGATACAAATATAAGATTAGGAGGTCTATATCTATAAGGAGGGCAAGAAACAAAGGACCTCCATCACCACATACATTTAATGTAATTCTCTCAAACATAAGGTAAATAACCCTTTTTAAGCAATTGTTAAACAGTTATTGGTAAAAAAGTAACTTATATAGTTCTAGGTATAAACAAGTCAACTGAAAATTAAATGGAATCTTACATCTTTAAGGTAGTAGCTAATAAGGCCTAGCAAAATTCATGATTAGGAACACCTAAAAGCACAAGAGTAATAAAAAGAAAAGGTGTGATATAGACAATTGTGATATCTACAAATTGAAGGTGGGGTTTATGACAGATAAAGAGTACATGACTAAGTTTTCGGAGTTGTTGAGGTATGTGCCATACCTCAAGGACAAGAAGATGAAGGTTCAAAGGTTCATGAATGGAATACTTTTAGCATTTCAGGATCATATTGAGTATGATGAGCCTCGGTCATTGGAGGAAGTCATTGGGAAGTTGAAGCATTGTTATCAGTAGTTGAAGTGCAAGACTGAGCCTAAGTGTGACTGTAAAGGCAATGACAAGACCAAAGCAAAATTTCCTCTAAAGAGGGAAATACCTTAAGATGTAGGTGAGAGAGAAAATGTGGCTCCTGACAAGAAGTTTAATGTAGTAGAGGAGGGAAACGCAAAATAATTGTAGTGGCACATAACCATTGTAGTGTTGAATAGCTAGCAAGGATCATCATAAGAAAGAATTTTCATCATTCCAGGGTGTCAAACCTCAACTCTACAGTGCTCAGGAGGTAGAAATAGTTGTGGATGTTGGTGAGAGAATTCCTCGGCTTTATGTAATATTTGATAACAAGTAGGTATATCACCAAGAATCCATTATTGAGATGGAAGGTAAGCTCTGAGATTGAGTTGTTTCCATTTTTATTGATTTGGGACCTAATTATAGTTATGTTAATCCTAACCTGGTGGATAAGTGTGGCCTGCATAAATAAGTACATGTAGAGTCTCGGTTGGTGTAGTTAGCTATAAGGACCAAGAAAACAATTCATCATTAGGTAAGATCTTATGCAATTGAGTTTAATGGTATGCCTACATCATCACATCTAAATGTGCTTCCTTTGGGTTCGTACAATATGATTGTGTGTAGATTGGTTGTACATTCATAGTACTAAGGTAGATTTCTATGATAAGGCTATTGAGTTTTTGGATGATGATGGCGAGAAGAGAATCTTGAAGGGAAAAAAAATCCCACATCAATGAGAATGGTTCTAGATATTTAGGCAAAGCACATCTGCATGAAAGAGTGTGTTTTTTTTGTAGTTCATATTTCGAGTGACAAAGGGAAGGATGTTAAGGATGTTGAAGTGTTGAAGAGGTATCCTGTTTTGTCGTAGTTTTAGGATGTATTTCCAACAGAGATTTCAATGTTATCGCCTCACAAGAAAGTTGAATTATCTATTGATTTGGTACCAAGAGAACCACTAACATCAGAGGTGCCTTACAGGATGAGCACTCTAGAGTTAATGGAACTAAAGTTGAAACTTAAGGAAATGCTTGATAGGGCATACATTAGGCCAATTTTACTGCCTTCGCATGCACCAATGCTCTTTGTGAAGAAGAGGAACAATACTCTTAAGTTGTGCATTGTTTATATGTAGTTGAATAAGGTGATGATTAAGAGCATGTATCCTTTGCTGCAAATTGGTGACTTGTTTGATTAGTTGAAGAGAGCAACAATGTTTTCAAAGATTTCCTTGAGATCAGGATATCATTAGGTATTCATCAAAGAAGGGGACCTCTACAATACTGAATTCTGTACCAGGTATGGGTATTATGAGTTTGTAGTGCTTCCATTTGGTATTACTAATGCGTCAACTACTTTCATATGTTTCATGAATAGTGTGATGTGTCTTAATCTGGACAAGCTTGTTATAGTACTCTTAATGACATATTGATATGCTGTAAGAATGAGGAAGAATATTAGAAAAACCTAGTAGTAGTATTGAGACTATTGAGAGGGAATCAGTTGTATGCCAATCTTAATAAGTTTAGTTTATTTCAAACAAAAGTTCATTACATAGGACATGTTGTTTCCAAGGAAGTTATAACAGTGGACCCAGAAAAGGTCAGTGTTATCATGGACTGGGAAATTCCTAGGAATATTTATGATGCTAGATTATCCACATGATTGCAAGAGGGGACTGGTGGAGTCCTAATGCAAGAAGGACAAGTGTTTTGCTATGAGTCGAGGAAGTTGAATGAGAACGAGTAGAATTATGTGACTCGTGCTCTTGAGTTGGTAGCTATCATTCATGCATTGAAGGTGTGGAGACATTATTTTCTTGGTAGGAGGTTTATTCTACTGAGTGACAAAAGTGGGATGAGGTACTTGTTTGAATAACCTAATCAAAATGCTAGGCAGGCTATATGGTCGACTACTCTTAGTGAGTTTGACTTTCAGATCAAGTACATCAATGGTAAGGAGAACAAGGTTGTAGATTCTCTAAGAGGGAGAGTGAAGGTGAATCATATTCAACTAGTGAGTTCGTATGTGGCAGACTTGCAAGAGTGGATCTTGTAGGTAGTAAAACATGATGCCCTGTATCAATAGTTGAAGTATAGATTACAACAATAGCGTTAAGGTGATAGGGATGAGGAGTATCATCTCATGACAAATGGATTAATCATATCCAGGAATAGGATTTATGTACCAAATGTATATGAGCTCAAGAAGCTTATCTTGAGGGAGCTTCATATCAATCTACATTTAGGTCACCTACATTGATGACAATTAAGAAATTATATCATTGGCTAAACTTGAAGAAGAAGGTGATTGAGTTTGTTGTGAGATGTTTGGAATGTCAATAGGTAAAAGCACAATGTAAGTAAGGTAGGTGATTTCCATGGACTACATTATAAGTTTGTAAAGGACATCAAAGTAGCATGGTTCCATCATGGTTATGGTTAAAACGTTAAGTAAGGTAGCTTATTTCATTGTAGTTAAGTCTATGAATTCATCTAGTGAGGTAGTTTACATTTTCACTAGGGAGATAGTGGGATTGCATGGTGTTCTAAAGAAGATTAGCTCTGAAAACAATGCCAAGTTCACTTCCAAGTTTTTGAAGGAGTTATTTGAAGGTTTTCGATAATTTTGTCCTTCAATACAACTTATCATCCATAGATAGATGGATAGACAAAGAGGTTTAACAAGATTTTTGAGGATATGTTAAAGATGTATGTCATGAATCAACAGTGGAAGTGGTATGAGTATCTTCTAGTAGTTTAATTTGCATACAATAATTGGTATTAGGAGTCCTTGTAGATGGGTCCTTGAAGACACTTTATCAGTAGAGTTGTAAAATTCCTATCAATTAAAGTGATCTAGTGAACATAGCGTTGACTGGACCAGATATGCTGGAAGAGATGGAATAAGAAATGGAGGTTCTTAAGAGGCATTTGAAGGTAGTACAGAACAAGCATAAGAGTTATGCAGATCATCACAAAGTATTTGAGGATTTTCAGGTTGAGTATCATGTGTACTTGTGCATCAATCCACAGACAAGCTCCTTGACGGTTGGTTGATGTGCCAAGTTTGTATCTGGGTATTGTGGGCCTTTTTCAGATCCTTAAGAGCATTGGACGAATGGCCTATAGACTTGCACTGCCTTCGAATGTGAAATTCCATGATGGTTTCCATGTTTCATTACTTAGGAGGTATCTCTAGGATGATGATCATGTGCTTGACTAATTTGTATTCTAGGTGGAACCAGAGGGAGAATTCTAGCCAAAATTGCAATGCATATTGCAGTGGAAACAACCCATGCTCTAGAACAGAGAAATAGAGAAACTTAACGTAACTAGAAGCACTTTGGGCCTGATGAAGCTACATGGCAGATGGTTGATCAAATGTAGTCTATGTATCCTTCATTATTTTCTTGGTCAAGCAAATGAGTTTCAGTATATGTATGTATATATGTGTATGGTTGTAGATACCACAAAGAGATTTGTTATAAAGCTCCAATAAGTTGTATGATTTTCATGTTTATCATGTTGGTCATTGTTTTCAGTAGTTGTTCGTTATAAATAATGCATTAAATTGTGTTATAAAGCTCCACAAGGAATATGTTTCTTTTCAACTATTTATCGGTCATATGTGCCATAGAAAATTCAGGATGGTGTTCCCCTAAGGGGGAGGGTTTTGTAATAGACCTGAGCTGAAACTTCAAGTAATAAAGGTAAATAAAGGAAAAGAAATACCAAGGTCATGAGACACATATTCCACGATGAATGTTTTGCAAATCACTATAGTGGGTATCATTACCCATTTATTAATGGATAAAGAAATTGGCAATGGAAAAGAGGCATTAATTGGCATTTATTTATGAAAATAAATAAAAATAGGAGAAAAGGAAGGTGAAGAGACACAAAGTTGCATGAGAGAAGAATTAAAATTAAAATTAAGGAAAATAAAAAAAATGGAGACCTCAACGATAAAAACGACTTTTGAGGATAAGTTGACAACTTTTGTTGGTTTAGCCTTTTTTTAGTTTAGATTTGGAATTAGTTTCAAAGAGAGAGATAGCACCAAGAGGGGAAATAAAGAAAGAAAGAAAAGGAAGTAAAAGGAAAGCAGGGAAACGGTTGGATCAATAGCTTCAACATGAGGGTTTTACATGTAACAGGCTACATGTGTTATTTCCTAGTTGAGGTGTGAATGCATGGTACATGAATTTGTTTATTTGATTAATTTGTTTTCATTAGCATGGTTTTAGTTGACTTTGACAGTGGTTTCATCCTTGTCATTTCCTAGATATCCACGATATGATGGGGCTAATTTATAGTTGAGCTTTGGATTGTTGGAAGGTTTTGGATCTAGATGAGGTGGTATCGAAAAATTTTCCAAGGGTTGGGGGTGGAGATGGCTGTTTTAAGAAGACCTAGATAGGTGGGTGGCAATAGGAATATTTCTCGAGGGACCTTGAAGGAATTCTAAGGCATCCAAGCTTGTTTTAGTTTTGTGATATCTTGACTGGTTTTGGTGACATTGTAGCAGTTTGAGGTTGGAGATGGTTTAACCTCTGGATTCCCTTAGTTGATTATGTATTTTTATTATTCCATGATATCCCACATTCATGCTTGAAATATGGAACGAGAGTGATTGGATGAAAGAAAGATTTTGTTCATCTCAATCTATGGTTTGGTGGTACATGGAATCTCCTAACTTGGTTGGCTTTTTCATATGTTAATAAGAGCTATTTTCCTATTATGAATTATGAGAACTTGCAGTTGTTATTGTTTTTATTTGATGGTTTTTCTCTCATGGTTAATATTATAGTTATATGTTGGTTATAAGCATGGTTCTATAAATGTTATAGCTATGGTTCTTATTATTCTTTGATAAGTTGATGAATGGTTTATGAATGCATGGGTTAACAAGTTTGGTTGCAACTAATTTAGATGGAATTCAAACTTATTGGTTAATTTCATCTGAAGTACAATTATGTACACTAATATATGCATTCATGAATTTTAGCTTACATGTTTACGATGTGTTTGATGAAAATCCATGTTGAAGAGGTAAATCCCCTCTGCAGACAGAGGTGATCCCTACTAGCCCAGACTGGGTCTAGCAACAATCCTCAAACGCTATAGTGCAAGTTCCTAATTACAAATAAATAGACCAGCAATGAAGGCCTACCTGGATTCCAATGCTATTGTTTGTAGGAGAGGTGGTGCTCTCGTTCCTCTTCTCTAGCAGATCACAATCCTCATAATCTTCATGAATAGACACTTGCACATACAAGAAACAATACAAACGCAAGCATAAAATCCAGTATACGCAACTATATGTCCATCCGAAAAGACATAATTCATCAACATCATAAATAATAAGAAGAGTGGAACCATAACCAATAGCCATTCATTAATAATCAATCAAAGGAGAGCACAACCAATGTTTTGTGACTGGATTCTCCTTTGGCAGGTCATCAGCATAACATGTCTTGCAAAGCCTGTCGCGAATAAGGACATGCCTCTCCCTTTGGATGTTGGAAAATAGTCTCCTTGCTTGGATTTGGCCTTAAGAGAATCAAGAAGGCTCTTGCAGCATGAAGCTCTTGGGAATTTGGGAATTATGAAACTCTGGAACTAGCTTGCAAAGGAAATGGGCAAGCTTTTGTAGATGGAGGAAGGTGAGTTGGGATTATAACCAGTAATCATGGGATTGGCCATATCATCAAGGAAGCTTCCATGAGAGGTGGAAAACCACTTCCTCTCTATGGAAATTCATAGCCAAACCACCCAACTCAAGATAGATAGCAGTCCAGGAATTTGTTAGGACGAAACTTCCACTGTTTATTTGTTAAAAAACACCTCTTAATATGGTTGGCGCGGGTGCGACTTTATGACAGAGCGCCAATTGTCATGCCCTCTTTGGAGGATTTGCCCCCTTGGCATGAGGGCTGAAATATGGAACCGCGCCAATGGAAAAAGAGCTATTTTTAGGGTTTTTCAGCAGGAGATGTCTTCAGGGCAAACAAAGCTCATGTTCAGAGGAATGAAATACAAGTGTTTTTAGGCCACGTCACTTCTCATAGGTCCTGGAATGAGTCCTCCAAGATACGAGATAGGGTAGCAGGGATGGTGACAAATTGTTTTGTAACAGATGGCCCCTAAAGTATGAGGCCCGAGAGAGAGAGAGGGGTGAAATGCTTTACGAGAACATTTCCAACCAAAAGCACTGCCGCCGGAAAACCTGCGTGGAGAAGTACAACCGATATCTCAAATACATGATATGTGTGGTATGGGTGCAACCATCCAGTGAGGATCGATAAATAGACTCAGCCATGGTTGTAACCATCCAGTGAATGAGCCATGTAACAATCATAGTAATCCACATAATCGCAGCCTAGATCTCAACAGACAAAATCCAGGGTCTTGCGCTCCATCTCGATCCGAACAAAGTACAAATTCAAGAATGAAAATATATGAGTTGAAGTCAAACATGCAGGAACATCGTCTGATTACTAGCCAATGGTGAAAGCTATTAACAGACATGAGAGGTACCACCAATAATGACAATGGCCCTCAAGGTACTACAGGTATAATCTACGGCGTGTGAATTAGTGAGTCGGCATCGAACACCCGTAGAATCATCCGATCGGAGGCCAATGATGAAAACCTCACGTCGAATGCGAAGAACCTACCATTGAAGCATGCAGGCTCCAAGGCACCAGAAGGGAGTCTCTAGATCAGCCTCCTAGATAATGAGATGAAGTCAACAGGAAGCGACCTTGACCGAAGGTGGGCCATAGTATTTCCCACATCATCAACGTGAGACAGAGGAAGATTATGTTTTTGTGAATCAGGATTATATGTGTTATCAGAGGGAGGTTCATATTTTGTAGAGGTCAACTTCTCTTGAACATATCAGTGGCACTACAGTGGACTTAGAAATATTTGACATCAATCGATCAGTGTTCATGGTGACAAGGCAAAGAGAAGATGAGAGGTCAAATAGGATCACCCAAACCCATGGAGGAAATTGAAAAACAAGATGAGATGTCCCCACCCTGACACGAATGCAGACAAGTGCCATGTTCAAGAGAGACATACTGCCAACACAACAATGATTCTGGTTCCATTTTCCCCACCATTTCTGGCGAGTACCCCAATTATTTTTAATAATGAGCTTGAAGAGGATAGCATATGCTTGTAACATAAGTTCACGCTTCGGGCGAATCCATCCTAGTACATTTAATGAACCCTAGGAAGGAGAAACTCGAGTAATGTCATTTCGACTAAATCCAATGTCATCCGGCTTTAACGAGTCTGAGAAAGGGAGAACTCGGTGTCTTTTCATGTTTAGAGAGTTTGAAAAGATAGCAGAAAAGAAAACTCCAGGGGTGTCCTTTTTCGTAAAGTTGTGTCTGTCGAGCCCGAAAAAGTATAAAACAATACTCGAAAGAACCACCCGACCATTATGATCGAGGAGTACATTTCATGATTAGTGACTTCGACCTGAAAAAGTAAAAAAGTGACCGAAACCACATCGTTTCATAACCGTTAACAAGCCTAAAATGACAAGGGCCTGACGATCTTTTCATCTTTACACGGTCAAAAAATATCTTAAAGGCGATCGCCTCTTATTTACATTTAACAAGTTAAGAGGAATAACATGGCAATCTTTTCATCTTTAAACGGTCAGAAAAGAGATTAAAGCATACCTCCATTTTTATTCTCTTTAATGAGTCAAAAAGGGAAAAAATACTCGGCAATCTTTTCATATTTTACGAGTCAAAAAAGAGCTTAAAGGTGACTCATCCTAGAGGAACGATTGGTATAAAGGGTAGCAATTGGTTCTGGCAATGGTGGAACTGCTGAAAACATGTACTGGTCAAGAGGCTAGCTAATAAAACCGCTCATTGTTGTGGTTCCTCAGGAAAGGAAAAACAAACAAGTGAAAGCATATGATCGACCAAAGAGATGGTGGCAATGGAATGAAACAAGCAAGGCTCATCTAGCATAATTGAGTGGATAAAAATGGAAATCACGAGATGTACATCGGGTATGGGTTCATTTTTGCACAAGCTTGAACCATGGAGAACTCTGCTTGGATTCAGTTTCATGTTTACACAAGCTTGAAATGAAAAACTATGCTTGTTATAAGTTTGCATGCCCCCAGCATAATGACGCAAAACGAGGTACATGCCCCCCAATCTTCATTGCATTCAACAAAGTGGATGGAATGAAGGTTCACTTTCGAGATATTGGAAAGACTCGACTTGTATTTTATGAGATCTTAATCAAAAGACTCGATTTGGAAAGGGAGTTTTTTCATTTTTTAATGAGGTTGACACAGTAAAAGAACTATCCTCATAACCGTTGTTTCATTTTTTAAAGTGCTTGACACAAGATCAGGAACTATGCTCGACTAGACCTAGTTTCATTTTTTAAGGAGCTTGACATAGGAAAGAGAACTATGCTTCGAACGAACTTCATCATAATGGATAGGAAGTCGTTGCTTCCAAGAGTGCCACTCCCGGTGGAAGGAAAACATCTTGGAAGTCAGGACCCAATGCCCTCAAGACACTATGCATGATAGCATCATCACTGGATACAGCCACAGGATAAGTAGCCACGTAGTTGACCTACAGTGGGGCAGATACAATCGGTGGATAAAAACCAGGAGGTGATGACAACTGCGCAGGAGGCATCGGGGGACTAAAGACAGATAATTGATCTATAGTCACGATTCTTCCATCGTGTGTAAAGAAAACCACACAGAAAAGTGAAGAGACAAGGCCCCCCATGGCATAAACATAGTCACGACCAAGGAGAAGACTAAAATCTAAAGCAGCTTGGGTAACCAGTACGTCTATATAGACGGTTTTTCCTTCCAAAGTAACAGGGAACTTCAGAAGGATCCATAATGGTTGACTGGTTCCTTCCTCAAACACTAACAGATTCTATGCGACCGGCACAAGCTGTGGGGTGCCCAAAGCTTGCCAAGTAGTGGAAGGCATAAGACTGACAGGTGCACAATCATCCATGATAGTGCCAAGTACTGCCTTATCATGGGAATGTACTGTAATCTGAAAGGCACATGGGATGGAAGGCGGAAAGCAGTCAGGTGACTCCAATCGGAGGAAATGACTAAACTACTTGGGGGGGAATTGTATGATTGCCCCCCTGCTCTATAGGAACCAAAGAAGGACTCTCGGGATCAGCTGGGATAGGAGAGTCATTTTCAGACTCTAGACAATCTGATTAGATGATAAGAACATGAGCATGATGCTCTTACGAGGCAGAGTGATCGACAGGTGTTGAACCCAAGTTGACACTTTCTCCAACCAATGGTGGGTCCAGAACTGGCTTGGCACAGCCAGGCTTGGAAGGAGGAGGGAAGACAAGAGAAGAATCTAAGTCAATCTCGTTGTCGACAGGGAGAGGGTCTAAAGAGAGCCTCTGATAACCAACGGGAAGTCGGGGTGAACACACTGTAAGACTTTCCAAAATAGAGGAAGCTTTATCCATGAGCAGATAAAGCTGAAGGGGATGGCTACCTTCACATAGCCCACAAGGGAATCAAATCTTCCCTTTCGTCTTACCATTGGCAGTTGATAGGTTAACACCACCATGAGCTTCAAAGGATGATGAGGGACAAGCCAGATCGTGAGACCATACTTCTAAGATCCTAGGAATGCCAAGAAAATCACGAAGAAGATGGTCACTCTTGAAAAATTTACAAGGAAACTTGACCTTCCGTGGAGGAGCAGAAGGTGGTCTGACCTGAGATGTACTCAGAGCAGTAGTTGCACTTTTAGCCTCTCGCTTATGAGACTTCTTCTTCTTCATCTTCTTCTTCTTCTTCTTAGCCACCTGGTTACTTGAATCCAGACTTTCAGGAGGCAAAGTAGAAGATGACGATGTAGAAATAGGCAAAGAAGGGGAGAGATCTAGCTCGGAATCAACATGATGTTGTTCGGATGGAGGAACTGATTGAGGAGTAGTTGAGACATTACCGACCACAGAGGTTGAGAACAACCAAACAGGCAACCCAACAGTTAACCCACGAAGAGACAATGTTGCCATGTAAGGAGCACCAACACTCCCAAAAGGAGGCAAATGACCAGGATTCCCGTCAGAGGGGATTTTTGGGTTGGTGAACTCTGGAAAAGTTGCCATCAAAAATTGAAAATCGCATACAGGGCTGAAAAATAGTTAAGACACACAATCAAATGGCCAACAAGCAAAATCTAACAGGGCATGTGATCGCGGGTGATTTAATTTTTACCGCATTGAAATTAAGAAACTTCACTATTTCATGTTTTAAGATTGAAGAAACTGATAAAAGGTGACTCTATCACTTTTATATTTGAAACAAGCGTGAAAGGACAAGCGCTTGGTGATCCTTTCAAATTTAGGGAGTCACAAAAGATCAAATGGCCGCTCAGGGATACTAGGCAAAGAATGTGTACCAAATAACCGTGAACTGCAATATACACCTTGGTTTTAGAAATGAAAGAGAAATCAACCAAGGACTTTCCATATGTGCAAGCAATCTCCCCGAATGTTGTGTTTGGTGTATCACGGGTATAGGGTGGCACACTCGACTTCCTATGGATAAACGATGATAACCTAGTGGGGTCTCCCCATATACTCGATGGTATGTGGGAGCACAATTCTGTACTACACCACTATTGAGTCATAGAAGGAGGAATCACCCAAACTTGAGTTGAAACAAAAGTGACTAGGTTTAATGATGCCAGAGCACATCTATAGCGTAGACCACTAAATATGTTCTGTTAAATTCCAATGCCGCCTTAGTGCAAATTGAGTATATTTTAACGTTTATATTCAATTACATTTCAGTTTTCAGGCCCTAGCAAATGTAGTATCTCAAAATCTCCTAAATGCAAGCTATATGCCACAATATATCATTTTATTCTATGAATGCTTACTATAAGAGAGTTGATAGCTTTCACATAAACAAAATGATTAGAAAATGACCAACGATATCTCTAATGCAGCTAATGGAAATCAAAAAGATTTTCTTCAAAGTCACTAATCACTAATAACAACGAAAAGCTCTAATTCACATTAACTAATGAAAAGGAAAAGAGATTTTTTTTTCAATGTTAAGGGCAAGATGCACTAAACAAACTGAAAAACTACTGAAAAGAGAGCAATTTGAGAAATGATAATAAGAGAGAAAAATCAAGTAAATTTCACTCAATGCAAGCACAATCAGATCCCTAAATTGACAAAGTAGTCCTTCAAAACCGAGAGAAATCCCAAAGACACAAATGAGCCGTGTAATCTAGGCCCAAAGTGAAACAAGGCGAAATTCAAGTGAAAAAGAGATAAGTCACTCAAACAATGCAATGAAATGATTAACAACCACTAAAAGAATGCAGGGGAGCAATCAGAAAGTTGACTGGACCAATAAAATACCAAAAACTCCTAAGGCGGGCTCGACACACAAAGCCACTAGATCCCCTAGGGCTAAAAATGTCGAATCGATGTAAAATGGAAAACAACCAAAGGATGAAGGTTAAAACTAGTCAAACAGGACTCCAATGCACTCAAGCAGTCGAGAAAACGTAACAAAAAACAAAGACCAGACTTAGAAGGCTTAAAATCAAGAAAACCTTAGCAGTCCCCAGGCCTGGCGCGACTGTCAGACTAAAGCTAGCACCTTTTAAGGATTGGTGTGAGTGATATATTGAAAACTGGTGCCAATTGGCACAACTGTTATGCAAGAAAATGCGCCAGTCAAGTTTGTTGTGCCAAAATGAAAAATAAATAATCCAAAACCAGACCAACGATAACCAGGGAAATCAAAAAGCAAAAACAACAAAAGAACCCAGCCCAAAAGGCTGACCAAGAAAGCAAAAATCAAGAAACAACCGAAAAGGCAAGACAAGCTCCCCAGCAGAGTCACGAAATTGTTGAAGAGGTAAATCCCCTCTGTGGATAGAGGCGATCCATACTAGCCCAGACCGGGTCTAGCAAAAATCGTCAAACACTATAGCACAAGTTCCTAATTTCATATAAACAGACCAGCGATGAAGGCCTACCTGGATTCCAATGCTATTGCTTATAGGAGAGGTGGTGCTCTTGTTCCTCTGCTCCGACAGATCACAATCCTCATGATCTCCATGAATGGACACCTACACATACAAGAAACAATATGAACACAAGCATAAAATCTAGTATACACAACTATATGTCAGTCAGAAAAGACATAACTCATCATCATCATAAACAATAACAAGAGTGGAACCATAACCAATAGTCATTCATTAATAATCAATCAAAGGAGAGTACAACCAATGTTCTGACGCTGGATTCTCCTTTGGCGAGTCGTTAATAGAACATGTCTCGCAAATCCTATCAGGAATAAGGACAAGCCTCTCTCTTTGGATCTTGGACAATAGTCTCCTTGCTTGGATATGGCCTTAAGGGAATCAAGAAGGCTCTTGCAGCATGAAGCTCTTGGGAATTTGGGAATTCTGAAACTCTAGAACTAGCTTGCAAAGGAAATGGGCAAGCTGTTGTAGATGGAGGAAGGCGAGTTGGGATCATAACCAATAATCATGGGATTGGCCATATCATCAAGGAAGCTTCCATGAGAGGTGGCAAACCACTTCCTCTCTATGGAAATCCATAGGAAAACCACACAACTCAAGATAGATAGCAGTCCAGAAATTTGTTAGGATGAAACTTCCACTATTATTTGTTAAAAAACACCTCTGAATATAGTTGGCGCGGGTGCGACTTTATGACAGAGTGCCAATTGGTGCGCCCTCTTCGGAGGATTTTCCCCCTTTGCGCGAGGGTTGAACTATGGAACTACACTAATGGAAAAAGAGCTACTTTTAGGGTTTTTCAGTAGGAGATGTCTTCAGGGCAAACAAAGCTCATGTTCAGAGGAATGCAATGCAAGTGCTTTTAGGCCATGTCACTTCTCATAGGTCCCGGAATGAGTCGTTGAAGATATGGGATAGGTGTAGCAGGGACAGTGACAAATTGTTGTGTAACAATCCAAGTAAGTTATAGTCAACCTAGGTCAAGTTTCTAGTTCATGTTTGAATTATTAACATTGTTGTTATGAGAAATATGATTCTAGAAAGTTATAGGAAACTTTGGGAATTTTTCTACAGACTAGCCTAGAAAAGTGGCTCAGATCTTTAGATCACATGCTTTGAACTAGATATTTGGGTTGATAGCAACATCAAAAAAGGCTTGGGATTGTGGTTGGATGCTCATAACAGCATGTGGGTAGTTCTAAGGGTGTGGTTATAAGCTTGGGTGACTAAAAAAGACTCTAGCTTAGTGATTCATCATCTGGGGTAGTTATATACCTTTGGGTGATCTATGCTTCCTAAGGAATGTTAGTAAGTCTTAGTTGTAGGCCCCACTTATTTAATTAGAACTAGGAGGTCCACTCATGTCATAATGGTGCTCTACTTCACATTTACCTAGAGGGTTGTAAAAGAGGGTAAATGTGGGGTGGTAGCATTACATATGGCTAGCCCTGTGAAACATCCTCTATTACATCTTTCCATTCACATTATCCTCCATGCAGTTCATTTGAAACATAACACATAACACCTACATTAAATGTGTATAAGATGGTGAAATTTAGTCATTATAAGAATTTACCTTCCATTAGAGAAATAAAACTGTATAGTGTTAGGTCTCTATAATACTAGTGTATCACCCTTATTATTATTGTTGCACCCATGTAGCCCCCATATTTTAATTTTTGTGCCTCATGGAAGCCTGCTATTGTTATTGTTGTCCCCTTACATTATTATTGTTATGTAGGCTCTTATTATATTGTGACCCTTAGACTCCTATATATACCAAGGAGGTATTGTCAATTGTATCATCCAATAATCATTGATTTAAGCAATGTAAAGGAGGTTTCCCACTCAAAGGGGGTAATTTTGAAGTTTTTTATCTATCTTTCCTTATATTGGTGATTTGGTTTCATAACATTTAGTATGAGAGATTTGGATTCCTGGGTTTCGTTGCTTCAATTAGGCAATCTTGGAATTTTTGCTATAATTTTTTTTTTATAGGATTAAGATGGTGAAATTTTAACCAAATAGAACTAAAATTTTTGTGAGCTCCATGTAAATTTTTAGATGATGGTTCACTATATTTTCTCTGTGTGGTCCAAATAATTTAGAGTTTTTGCATGCTCAAGAATTCAATCTCTTCAAGCACTGGATTTTCATTTCATGAAAAGGGACCAAAATAACATGGAGTGTAATTTATTTTTTATCAATTTCATGGTCATAGTCTAAAACAATGACACATTTTATCCCATACAAGTATGATCTACTGAACTAGTCCATAATCAAGTAATCCTACGAGATTTTGCATAACTTTATCTTGAATAATCCAATCTTGGTATGAATTGTGGCATTAAAAATAAGACTGAGAGAGCTACCACAAGATGAAATTTTAGATCTTGGGATGATGACGTTACATAGATACAATAGTTTTTATATTGAGCTCCTAAAAGAAAGAAAAATGTGTGTATTTTTCTTAAATTTTGCATAAGTTTTGTTTGAAAAATCAGTTTGAAGTGATTCAAGGGGAATCGTGAAGCATAGATGTCATTGTTTGATTCCAAATTAGCTCAAAAAAATGGATACACCTAGTAAGCAACCAAAAATCTTTAATATGATACATGAAGAATAGGAAGAAATGCAACACGATATATCAAAATTACAAGACCAAGTGCAACAAATTTCATTCTCACAAAGAGTAACAAAAAATGAACTGGAAGCTGAGACGAATGGTTTAGAAGAAAAATAAAAGGAAACATGGAAGGTTTGAAGGATGATTTAAAGATAGACATGGTAGTTTTTAAATTGTAGAAGGACACAATGAATGCCAAGTTGGAAGGGTTCACAAAGTTGCTACAAGAAAGGTTTCCAAGTGCTCACAAGGTAATCCATGAAAATAATGATGTGTATAAAAGGAATATGAATTATGATTTTAGAGACTCCAATTTTGGGTTTAAGACCCACCACATTCTAAAGATAGATATGAGGAACTCTGATGGAAAGGATCTGGTAACATGGATACTACAGAGGGAACAATTATTTAATCTATAAGATGTGCCCCACACGCAAAAGGTATGGATTTCATCTTTATATTTATAACAAAATCAATTTGTATGCTATATGGATTTGTTCTCATAAATCAATTTTCACTCGGACAATTTTTGTGAAATAATTTCTAGCACATTTTGAGGATACAAAGAGAAATACCTTCTTTACCCAATTGATAAATCTGAAACAAAAGGTTACAATGGTAGAGTAAATTAAGTAATTCCAAAGATTGAACATGAAGGTAAATTATATTCCAGAGCAGCATAGGATTGATGTCTTCATAGGGACTTTAAAGGATAACATCTATCATGGGGTTGACCTTTGGGAAACTTATTCATTTGAAAAGGCATTCGAGGTACCAAGAAAAGTTTAAAGAAAAATTATGGAAACAAGGAAGTCTACCACTCACAACTATATGGATGTTTTTTTTCTCCTAGCCTCCCACAACCTATAACAATGACACCACAACAACTGGAGGAAAAAAGAGAAAGAAGGATTTTTTATAGTTGTGATAGGAAATACACTAAGCTTCATAAGTGTGCTGAGAATGAATTATTTTATATATATTATACAGACGAGTAAGAGAGCGAATAGAAAAATCAAAAGGTATACACTAGGAACCAACCCCAAAGAAAGAGGAAATTTATATGACCATATCTTATAATGCATTGGCAATAATTACCACTACTTAAACTCTCAAGATAGAAGGATATATCAAGAAAAAATGGTAATAGTCATGATCGATTTAGGTAGTACCCATAATTTTATTCATTATAAGGTAGCCAGTGAATTGAATTACTTTCTATATCCAACACTAGAGTTTGAAGTGATGGTTTCAAATGGAGGAACTATAAATTTCTCAGGCAAGTGTCATGATATCAATCTAACCATAGAATAATATGCATTCAATAGTCCAATTACTTCCATTCCAATGAATGGTGTTGATGTTATACTAGGAGTCTAGTGGTTACAATATTTGGGGACAATAGATTTTAATTTTCGAGACATTTTCTTGAAATTTTCTTAGGAAGGAAAGGAAATTGAATTAAGGGGCATCACAGGGAATCCAAGGAAGATAATCAACTCTAATGGCATGAAAAATATTTTGAAGAAATAAAAATAAGGCGTAATTGAACAATTATGTTAGTTAGATGTTCAAACATAAAAATCATTTGTTTCTCCATATCTCCAAAGAATCTTGGAGAATCATTATAAGGTATTTGAGACTTCCAAAGTCCTCCCACATATTTGAGATGATGATCGTGTTATTCACTTGATTCCATGAAGCATTCCTCCAAACATCAGACCTTACAAATATCCCTATGCCCAAAAGAGTGAAATTTAACATATGGTTGTAGAAATGCTCGAGGAAAGTATAATTCAACCTAGCCAAAGATGTTTCTCTTCTCCAATAGCATTGGTACATAAGAATGATAGATAATGGTGTATGTGTTATATTATAGGGAGATAAATAAGCTCACTATTAAAGATAAATTTCCCATTCTTGTCATTGTTCAATTGTTGGATGAATTACTTGGAGAAATTTACTTCACCAAGATGGATCTTTATTCAGGATATCATCAAATTGGAATGAAGACTAAAGACATTCAAAAAAACATTCAGAACTCATGAAGGTAATTATTAATTTTTGGTCATGCCTTTTGGCCTTACTGATCCAGCTTCCACATTTCAAGGTTTGGTGAATTCCATTTTCAAACCCTTAGAAAAATTTTGTTAGTATGTTTTGATGATATACTAATCTACAAGAAGTCTTGGAAGGATCATATTCAACATGTTGACAGGGTGCTCAAACTATTGGAGGAGAAACAATTGTATGCAAAAAGCTCCAAATGTCTCTTTGGGGCATAGGAGGTGGAATATTTGGGTCATATTGTATCTCATGAGGGTCTTAAAGTAGATTCTAAAAAAATTAATGCCTTCAAGGAATGGAAAAATCCCCACAAACCTAAAGAAACTTTGAGTCTTTCTCGGGTTGGCAACGTATTATCACAATTTTGTTAAGAATTGTGGGAAAATAATAGCACCTCTAACAACATTACTGAAGAAAATTTCATTTTTTGGACTCCAAAAGCAACCAAGTCCTTTTAACATCTTCAAGTGGTAATGTTCCAAGCTCCAGTTTTAGCTACTCCAAACTTCACAAAAAATTTATGTTAAAATGTGATGCCTTAAGAAATGGAATTGGTTTTGTTTAAATGTAATAAGGAAGCTGAATTAAATTATACATTCATCCATTCAAGGGATATTATTTACACAAACTTATTTATGAGAATGAAATGTTGTCAATACTACATGTCTTGAAGTAATGGCGCCCCTACGTAATGGGAAGATACTTCAAGGCAAAAATAGATCATGATAGTCTTAAATATTTTTTGGAACTAATATTATTTTCAGAAGAGTAGCAAAAATAGGTCACTAAGATGTTGGGTTATGAATTTGAAATCATCTACAAAAGACGGAAGAAAAATGTTGTCGCATATGCACACTCTAGAAGGGATGAGAATGTGGAAGCATTGCTTTATGCCATTTATATTATCCCACCTAGCTAGATAGCTAAAGTAAGGGAGGAATATAATAATGAAAATGAGATGTGGACACTCATGCAAAAGTTGCAACAAGTTCCCAGTACATCACATACATTTATCTGGAAAAATGGCTCATTATTATATAAATATTGCTTATATCTATGAAACATTTCCCATCTAAAACAAAATATTCTTTTGGAATTGCACACCTCTCCCTTAGGAGGGCACTAAGGATTTTAAAAAACATACCACAAGGTCAAGAAGTAATTTTTTTGGGATGCCCTTAAATCTGATATTTATAAGTTTGAGGCAGAATTTTTCGTTTGCTAAGAAAACTAAGTTGTCATAGTTAAGACCCCAATTCTATTAAAACATTTAGCCATTCCAAGTCAACATTGGGGTGAGGTGTCAATGGATTTTATCACAGATTTACCCAAGTCCAAAGGAAAAAGTGTCATCATGGTGGTAGTTGACAAAATTACCAAGTATGCACGCTTTTGTGGTTTATCTCATTCCATTAAAACGAATATTGTTGCTATTGCATTTATGGAAACAATTCAAATTTTACATCGAAACTGAAAGATTATTTTAAGTGACAGAGGTCCTATTTCCACTAAAAAAATTTAGATGGAATTATTATCTTGTCTTGGCTTTCAATTAGCTCATAACTCGTCTTATCATCCTCAATCTAATGGGAAAACTAAGATAGTAAATTTTTTTTTGGAAGGATATCATCGTTGCTTTGTATATGATAAAAAAGTGCAATGGCCCTAGTGGTTACCTCTAGCTAAATGGTAGTGTAAAACTTCCTTCCATAGTGGAGCAAAAATGACCCCATTTATGGTAATTTATAGATGTCATCCACCTTCGATCACATCACCTTTAAGAGAATATTCTAAGGTTCAAGAAGTGGAAGATCACATTGAGCATCAACAACAAGTACTCCGAATCTTAAATGATAACCTCACTCTGGACCAAAATCAAATGAAACCATAAGAAAATCAACATCACGGTGAAACAAGTTTTGGCATTGGCGACTAGGTATTTTTATGGCTACAACAACACAAACAAATGTTCCTCAATCAAGCTAAGAAGGATAATAAATTATCACCTAGGTACTACTGTCCTTACAAGTTGTTGCAAAATATTGGTACTATGGAATACAAATTGGAGCTACCTGCATCTTCCCAACTACTCTTAGTTTTCCATGCTTTATGCTTAAATAAGGTTAATAACGAGAGGCTTCCAATTCAAATAATGTTTCTAGAAATTGACAAGGAAAAAAAAATTATATTGGAGCCAGAAGTAGTCACAAAAATAAGAACCTGACAGCTATGGAATCGATCAATTTCGAGTATCTCAATAACTGGAAGAACTTACCCATTGAATATTCCACATGTGATGATAAGAGTTTTATATGTAAGCATCCATACCTACTCAAGCATTGAGGATGACATTTTTTTGAAGGAGAGGGGCATGTTAGGTCCCTATAATACTAGCATAGCCCCCTTATTGTTATTGTTAGTGTAGTCCTCTTATCATTACCATTTTTCCTATGTAGCCAAGTTATTGTTATTCTTGTGCCCCATAGAATCTCACTCTTGTTATTCTTGTTCACTTACATTATTATTGTTATGTAGGCTTTGAGTATATTGTGACCTGTTAGAGTCCTATATATACAAGGGAGGTGTTGTCATTTGTATCATCGAAACATTTTTCCTTTATGTGATGTAAAGGAGATTCCCCACTTGAAGAGGATAATTTTCAAGCTGTTGATCTATGTTTTCTTTTTTTTGTGATCTGTTTGTCTGAAATATGGTTTGGCTACCGTAGGTTCCTATCAAATTTGCATAAGAATAAGGGGGAGTTTCCCATTCTATGGAAATAAATCGTGTTGTGTAATCTCATTCAAGATTGATGGAACTAGTGTTGGATATCTTCTTCCTAGATTTCTATTTGCAACTATTTTGATTTATGTTTTAAATTTGAATTTGATTGCATTCTGTTTTACAGATTCAATTTTCTAATATTCTGCGTATGTGTTTCTTTTTTAGGTGATTCAAAATTTCAACTATGTTTCTTTGACTATGGTTTTTTTCGGTGGAGCAACATGGTCAAGGACATGGTGCTATGGCTTGGAGGTGCTACTAGATATATTAACTGAACTCATTTGAAAGTGATGGCACTCAACAATAATTCAACTAATACTCTAGCTTCAATGTTACATTAACTCCCGATAATTTGAAGCACAATATCCATTTTCAACTTCAATGTAAATATTCATTTTAGAGGTAAACATGTTTAGAGCTGTGTATGTTCACACATGTCTTGTTTAGCTTGGATATGAATATTCAAAGTAATTTATTGGACTAGTTTCATTTCAAGTTCTAAAAATATTTGGAATTTTGTGGGTGAAGCTAAAGAAGGAGAGGTAAAATATAAGGCAAAACTATATAAAAAAAATTCATCGTGGGGTTGACTATCGTTCTCAATTAGATATTTGTGTCAATCTCAAACCCCATTAATTCCAATCAAAACTAGAAGAAAATAGAGAGAAGGGGATATGTTTTAGGAATTCCTACAAATTCTACTACCAAAAGAACTTGGATTCATTCCTATCATTATTATCATGGGCATGAATTCTATCCCCAAACTTCAAGTTTCTCAGTTTGTTTGTCTTGTCTTATAGTCATTGAATTTATTTGAATATCTATCCATAAACCCCTATAGTTATGGTGTTTGAATTTTAGTATGTTACTTTTGGGTACTTAAAGTAATCGAGGGTGTTAGGGGGTGTTAGGGATCATTACATGCAGTAATGTTGCATATTTCTAATTAGGGTTACATATTTATTAGTGTATCTCTCCAAAATTGACTGTATTTTGTTCATATTGACATTAAAGAAACAAATATTAATGATTTATTTGTAATATTCCCTTAGGATGTCACGAGTAATATTTTAGTTGTTCATTTTTATTAGGTATTTTTTGAATTTCTTTTCAGACTTAGAGAACTTGATTTTTAGTTTAGTTTGTTTGTTGGTGTTGAACCTTGATGATGGAAAGGTTTTCTATACTATGTGGTGGATGTGATGTAGAAGAAGGCAATTGTGAAATGGCATGTGGTTTCATAGAGGATGATACATAAAATTAATTAGAGAAAGGGAAATAAGAACAAGGTCATTGAATTTTATGCTCCTCGAGGTTCAGTATATTCCGCTAGCTAACATAAGAAAAATTGTAACAATTTTTTAACAGATTAATAAAGAATCTTATCTACTAGGCATGTTGTCTTCATCATGTAATTTGACTAGATTTTATTAGGTTTTAAGGAAATCATGGAATATTTCAAATTCTTGGGCATATGTAGATTGACAGAGGTTTAACTACTAGTTATCAATTACAAATAATCCAACAGATTTCAAAAAAACTGAAATTTTAGCCAACCCAGTTTCAAACCTATTAAACGTGTCCATAAGACTCTCACCTAAATCTTCTTTTTAAATTGACTTAGGGTTGATTTGTGTTTCAATTAATAAAGTAACTCATGCCTCATTTGAAGAAGCAATCAGTAAGTGCGAGAAATCAATTGCCTTCATTGTTGATTGTTGAGAATCTTGTAACATACCTTTAATTCAAATGATGGAACAAAATGGAAGAATGAAACAATAGGAACGTTTTTGATGAATGGAGAAACCCATTCCAATTAAATTTATGAATTCACAATTAAAAGGTAAAAAAAAATCCAAGTTTGAAATGAAATTAAAATTATGAAAATCTTCACAATTATTGTTAGTAAACTGAATTGTTACTTGAATTTATAAATAATAATTATTATTATTTACAAAATTGAAAGTCTTAGTTAACTACAAATCAGACTATGAATTATTCACCCATCATGGACTTGAAGACTATGATGTGAATAATCATGATATGATACACATGATATGATATGATATGATATGATATAATATAATACACAGTGAGCCATACATGAAATGAATTGGATTCAACGTTAGTTTACACACACAAACAGATATATATATATATATATATAATATATATATATATAGATATTATATATATATATATATATATATATATATATATATTATATATATATAATATATATATATATATGGTTTGTATAATTCAAGGTTTACATTGTTTTATAATATTAGATTTATAAACATATTTATAATAATAATAGGTTATACATTTTGATATAGATTAACATTTATAATTTAATTAATAATATCACTATTATTAATGACTTAACATTGAATGTAAATGGTATTAAAATTAATATTAATAAATAAATTTAACAATATTTAATTTATAATTATTAATAGAAATTAAAAATTCTATTCACTCTAACAATATGATTAATAATATTAAAGATATTAACATTGAAATTGTTAGTATAAATAGTATTAAAGTTAATATTAATAAATAACATTAATAATATTCACATTCTACTCATTTTAACCAAATATTGTAAAATGAACACAACCATGGTTAACTGTGGTCAACGATAGTCACCATAATCAATCTTTAAAACCACGGTCAAGTCATGCTCAACATGACTGACAATGGTTAATATGGTCAAATATGGTCAACCAACGCCACAATCGAAAAACGTGTCAGCTATAGTGATTCATTATCAATATAGATAACCATAGTCAATCATAGAAAAATATGGTCCACCATGACCAAATTATTCAAATCATTATCACCCATTGCGAACTTGGTGAAGGCATATTCACCTATTGGTAAACCATCCTCACCCATAGTCAATGTTTAAAAATGTCTAATAATATTAATATTAATATTAATATGGTTTAAAACACATTGATTTGCTAATGTGGTTGATTATGTTTGACTATGTTCTCCTATGTTCTCTTATGTTTGACAATCAATACTCTTGAACTTCAGTCCAACATAATTGTTGTTAGAAAATTATATATTACGGAGCAATGAAACACATGAAATAATGCAGAAATATAAACACAGAAAACACACAAAACAAGAGAGACACAGATATACGTGGTTCACCCAATTTGGGCTACGTCCACCCGAACACCAGTCCTTCCTTTCTATTATCCAGCAAAATGAAGAGACACAACCTACAGCAAATCCGCTGTGATATCCTCTGTCTTCTCTCACAGTCTCACCTCTCTGTTTCTCGCTCACACTGAATACACATCTATCTCACAGCCTTCAAATACAATGCCCTCATACAAAGAGAGGGGTTGCCTTCTAGGAAAAAAACCCTAAACTAAACATAAGTTCTTACCGTCAGATCATCCGCCTAATGAACGGCCCAGATTGACTAGAAATTACTATACTTTTACAAGCAATTTTACAACTGTTTTTTAGCTTCGGGGGCGCTGCCCCCGAACCCCCCCGCCAGGGAGGGGCTCCCAAAGGTCGCAGCCGCCCCCCCTGGACCCCCCTGCAGTGAATATTTTACGGGCGGTGTTGCCGCCCCCATTTTGAACTGGGATCCAATGTGGCGGTACTTTTGAATATAGAAGATAATCAGGCTCCACACCCAACAATTGCCTAGTATTATTATTGATTAATATTAATAGCCCAATATAGTCAAACATATCAAAAAAAGTAAACTTTAATAGTGAATGTATAAATAGTTCACCATGTTCACACTTGGTAAACCCTATGCTTACCATATTTAACAATAGTCAACCTTGTTCACTCACACTCATCCTCAATCAATGTAACTCAACCATATTCAATTATAGTTAACCATGCTTGATCAAAGTAAAGCACTATCAACCTTAGTCAACTGAATTAATTCTTGGTGGATTACAATCAAGATTTTAAAATGTGTAACAGTAGCACTACTAATATTCGTAATATTGATTAATAAAAATAAAGACAATATTAATATTATGACATTGCAATGGTACAAAAATTTAACCAATGTCACAATGTGCAATATTGTCGCAATGTGATGAACATTATCTCAATGTTACATTACATTACAATTTATCCAATGTCATAATGTGACATTATAAAATTAATCAACCACACTTAATAATGTGGTTGATTATGTTTGATTATGTTTGACATTTAACACTTTTTGACTTCAATTAAACACAATGACCTTTTAATTTATTGATTAATATTAATAATCAAACATGTTGTGACGTTAGGATGGTGCATAAATCTATCCAACATAGTAATGTGACAAACACTCTTGCAATTTTACATTACATTGCAATTTATCTAATGTTGTAATATGATATTACAAAATTATTCAGCCACATTTATTAATGTTGTTAACTATGCTCGATTATGTTTACTATGTTTGGTAGTCAACAATCTTTAACTTCAGTCAAACATTATTGACATTTAACATTATTGATTAATATTAATAATCACACATAGTCAACAACAGAAGTAAATCATACACAAACAGACACACTAAAAAAAGGTCAACATTTGCCAAACATAGTAAACCATAATGTTTAATCAAGATCTCTATGGTAAACAATGAGAAAAGATGCTCAACCAAGCTCAATGAGGTCAAGCAAAGTCATCTAACATCAACATAGTTAGAATGGTAAACCATGGGGCATGAGACAAAGAATTAGTAAATTTCTATACAAAAAGCATAAATGCTCATCTATTATGGAGAAAATTCTCTCCAATAAATACAACCGCAATTACTAATGTGGTTGACTATGTTTGAGTATGTTGGACACGCAACACTCTTCAATGTCATGTAAACATATTTTCCTATTAATATTATTGATTAATATTAATAATATTATGATGTTGGAATGTTACAAAGATCTATGCAATGTCCCATTGTGACAAACATTGTCTCAATGTGAGAATCATTATTGCAATGTTTAAATAGTTGACCATTATCAGACATGGAAACCTTGGAAACCTTGTGTTTAGCATATTTAATAATGGTTAACCTTGTTAACTCATAGTTGTCCTCAACCAATGTAACTTCGACCATATTTAATTATAGTCAACCATGGTTGAGAAAAATCAAACGTTCTCAACCTTAGTTAACTAAGGTCATCCTTAGCCTATCACAGTAAGTTTAAAAATGCTTAATAATAATAATATTACTATTAATAAAGTTAACTAATAATAATTTAAATATTTAGGTTAACTATATTATTATTATTATTATTATTATTATTATTCTTTTAAGGTTTCATACATAACCATAATCAAACTTGGTCAATGCTATAACTTTATTATTAATATTAATAAAGTTGGCAAATAATGATAATAGTACTAATAAGGTTGTCTCTATTAATCATATTGAATTATATTCAATCATGGTTATTTAAAGTAAAAAATTAACAACCTTAATCAACCAAGATCAAATATTGATTGACGATATTATTAATAGTTGATCATGATCAAACTTGGTCATCCCTATAATAATTTTACTATAT
Organism: Pinus taeda; assembly: GCA_000404065.3. Classification (NCBI taxonomy): domain Eukaryota; kingdom Viridiplantae; phylum Streptophyta; class Pinopsida; order Pinales; family Pinaceae; genus Pinus; species Pinus taeda. The sequence goes on from APFE030808881.1 coordinate 240,848, forward strand.
GGTTGATCAACTTTACTCACAAACCCTAATACTAATAATAATAATAATATGGTTTGTAATTAAGGTTCAATGTTTAATAATATTAAGCTTTCTCATTAAGGTTTTGTATAATTAAATTATGTCAACCTTAGTCAACAAAGGTCAACCTCGGTTAGTCATATTTAAAGTTTAAAAATGTTTAATGATAATATTATTAATATAAATAAAGTTGATTGTTAATAATATTAATATTAAGGTTGACTATATTATTATTAATATTAACACAACAATATAATTATTACTATTAATATTAATAGCATTAATATTAGGTTAGCGAATAAGGTTTATAAAGGAGCAAGAGGAAGAGGAGGAAATTGATTCTATAAAGTGATCATAGTTAGCTATAGTCACCAGGGTGATTATATATAATTAATGGCCATGGTAATTATAATTATAAAAGATCGAGAACCTCTTACTATTTAATAAAGTAGCTCCTTGAGATGGTATCTTCTAGCACTTGTTGTGCGCATCTACTGCAACTCGGCGTCTCCTTGGGCACTATCTCAACAGCTTTACGAAGGCCCCCCTTGTAGCCTTATTGATACTTAGAAGAAGATATCAAGCGAACAAGTCAACTTAGAGTGAAAGGTGCAGGAAACTTTTATTAACTCAAAAAGAGAACTTACAGAGCATTATAATAGACAATAAGAAATCTCAGAGTTTAGAAGCACCCAGTCCAACAATATGGGCTTCTCTTCTACCAATCTCTTATTTTATAGACTTCCCAAAGAATCTACTTTTACTTAGACATGACACAAAGTGGAAATAATTGAGGGTCTTTTCAACATTTCCATAGTCTGATGGTGTCTACTCAATATTCCATTACAATAATTCAAAAGCACACTGAGTACAATAATTGAAACTTTCTACTATTTACAAGGAATCAAAGGATTATCACCATGGTCCCATAGGATTGCGGTCTTCATCATAATTGTCAAATTCATCAGAAGATTGATTCTTTTATAGATATGCTTCCTCCATTCTCTTTAGATATTTTTCTTCATAGTTAGGCCCAATGGAGTCCTGAGCATCTTGCTACACATCTAAAAGTAAAGTGTCTTTTCCTTTTGAAGATGTTGGTGCTATATATGTTGTAGCTTCTTTAGAGGACAGTCCAACTTCCAACTTTATTCGATCTTTGTAGGCATGATGGCTTTGGTAGGGTAACTTGAATGGGTTACCTCTTCTTCTCCATCTATTGATGTAAGATGTAGGATTTATCTCTATATCCAAGAAAGAATCTTTATGAGCTTTTGAGAAGGTTGTCATCTCTTCCACAGATAGCTCTATTTCATTCGATAATTCCCATTTGAATATCTGGAACATACTAGTTGTTGTCTCTATCATGTTTTCTACCCAGATTTTGCAGTGATCACTAATCCTTTCTTTTTATTGCCATCCAAATTCAAAATTGAATGCAGTGCATACCCCCTAGTTGATAATAAGAAACTGATCAAGCATATAGTGTCTGTTGTCCAATTTCCTAAAATTACACCCACTGTAATTAATGCCTTTTGGTTCACTAAAAACTTTAAAACATGATGCTTCCCTTGTAATTTTGTCTGTTTTTTAATGATGTGGATTTTTTCTACTAACTTTTACACAGGAAATTCTTTTAACCATCCCAAGACTCTAGTCACTTCTTCTTTGTTTTTTGTGAAGGCTGAACTTTTGGAAAACTGATTATCAAAAACTTGTGAAAAAGGACTTGGATCAATAACATTTATTATTTCCGGGCTTTTAAAATCCCATGGTGTTGAAATGATTTTGATATACTGCAGGGTCCTTTCTACACATTGAGATGTTCTTTCAACCTGTTTCTTTCTGCAATATCCCTCCCTGATTTCCCAATCTGCAAATGGTTCGAAGATCTCATATTGAGGAAAAGTATCTGAGTGCATATAATATGCATCTAGTCTTTGTAAAAATGATGCTTCCCTTTCATCAAATAGATCTGGTATTATTAAGGACTGTAAAAACTTTCCAACTTCCTCTTTGATGTTAATATCGACAAGGTCAATCATCTTAACGCTTGTAAAAATTTCGAGTGTGAAATTAATACAACCAATCATCTGATAATAATTTAAATATTGTAAAACCCAAATCATAGATTATGTATATTGTATGGACCAAAGATCATCAATAGTACTGAAATATAACTTGACTTTCATATTTGGTAAAGAGTATACTTTTACCAATTCAGGATCCAAACCAAGAAGAGTGATAATATTCTTTGATTGCCAGGCTTGACATTTCTGAATCCATTGGTTCCTTGGAAGGTTAAGTCCAAGTACCTTTTTTATTTCAAGACAAAGATCTTCAACATGTTTTTCAAGAATTTTGAATCTTTTTGCTAAAGTGGCAAAATTATCTGGCTGATCTCGAATATAAAAAATACTTCCTTTAACTTCTTTTTTGTTGTGGCCTATTCTATGAGCCTTATTCATTTCACTGGTAAGATCATCAACAATATAATTAGAATTTCTTGGAATCCATTCTACATCAAACTCATATTTTTGAAACCAAATTTTCCATGCTAATAGTCTTCCACTTTCCATTCGTCTTGGTAATTTTGCTGACAAGAAATGTTTGAAATTCATGGAGTCATTTCTAATCAAGAATTCTTTTGGTGCAAGATACAATTCAAATTTTTGAATGCCCTTAAATATTGCAAGAGATTCTTTTGTAGCAGCAAAATAACTTTTCTGATTAGAGAGAAATTTTCGTGATGCATAGGCGCATAATTCTTCTTCTTTATTTTCCTCATTTTTTCTGAAAAATAACAGTAGCCCAAAATTCATCTAATGCAATCCTTCTCCTGGGGGCTGCAATTTTGGAAGAGATTGACATTCGCCCTTGAGACTTTTAACTGCTTTTGTTGCCTAACTAAACCATCCTGATTTCAAATTACTTCTAATCAAAGCATTTTTTTTTATAATCTGGGGATGTATTTATGGATGTAATTTAATACACCCAAAAATCTTTGAATCATTTTAGTATCTTTAAGCTCATTAGGAAACTCAGTGAGCTTTGTAAGAACATGAGGTCACATTTGTATATGTCCATTGACGACATGAATTCCAAGGAAATCAATATTATCTTGGAATAACGCCATTTTCTTTTCTGAGAGGACAATACCATGAGCTTGAACTTCTTGGAAAAATATTTCTAAATGGGCCAAATGTGTGTATAAATCTGGACTTTGAATAAGAATATCATCAATGTAAGTTATAATAAAATCATACTTACCAAAGATAAAGTCCATTATTTTCCAGAAGAAAGCAGGAGCATTCTTAAGTCTGAATGGAACAACTTTCCATTGATAAAATCCTGCAGGGCGTGTGAATGTTGTCTTGTGCCTGTCTTCTTCTTCACTCTGAATTTGGTAATAACTAGATTTCATATCAAATTTAGTGAATATTTTACTCTTCTGAATCTTCTGCATTATTACTTCTTGATGAGGTAATGGATAATGAAAACATTGAGTGATGGAATTTAATGGTTTATAATTTATCACCATCCTTGCTTTACCTCTAACAATTTTGAAATGATTTTGAACTAAGAATGCAAAACATCAATAGTGAGAAACACTAGGTTCAATCAATCTTAATTTTAATAGTTCTTCAATATTTTCCTTGATCTCTTGCTCATCTTAGGGAGTGCAAGGAATTAACTTACCTTTTACTCCATTGTCATGCATCGTCACAATTTCTTGCTTGGGGGCTTTATTTTTCCCAAAACATATGGGGATCTTTAGAGCAGCTCTTGATTAATCGCTGAAATATTGAAATTTGACCTTGAGACCACTGAGGGTTTATTACTGCTTTTTGTTTTGTTTTGATAGCTTCTTTATCCTCATAAACTTGCAGTACTTTTTGCTAATCTTTTCAATCATTCTTTGGTTTTCTAGCACTGGTTTTCTTCTGGCTTTCTTTTCGGACTTCTGAGTCTGCAAATTTTAGTCTTGGAATAGAGATTGTCTATTTCTTAAAATTGAAGATAACTTTATCTTCGCCAATTGTTACTGGAAATATAGAATTGATAAATGGCATACCCAAAAATAAACTAGCTGACGGATCATGATGTTAAATGGCTGATATTTTTACAATTCTCCCACCTACTTTTAAGGAAACATTATCTATATCGTCAGTGAGATTAACTATACCTCTGACTGTTTCAAAAATTATGATATTTTGGAGTGGTTTCCACAATCCTTTGGACAAAGAAGGTTGGGCAAGATTGTTTGATCCACTAGAATCAATGAATGCATCAACGTTTACCCATTCATTTCTGACCTGTACAAAAACTGTTATATACAAAATATTATTTGTTTTTACCATTTTCTTCAGAAAAGTTTGTTCAGCTGCTGGGTCAAATTCAGGAACTGGCATTAAAGAAGTCTGTTCAATATTTTTCTGACATGGACAAAATGAGCTTAACTAAGGGAGAATATGGATTACTTGCTTTCCTTTGTCTTTCTCTGGTGGTAGAGACCAACATAAAGATTCGGTTTCACTTATTTCAAAATTGTCTGTGTCAATATCAAGTTCTTCACTGTAGTGAAGTTCTTCTTCATCTTCAAATGAAAAGTCATCAGTAGAACAATCATAGCAAATTTTCATTTTTTCAATAGAACTGATTAGTTCTTCATCTTCTGAAAAAGAAGCATCAGTCAACATATATACATCTGATGGTTCTTCTTCTGAATGTACAACAGACCAATTATCACAAAATTCTTCAATATCTACACAGGCTTTTGGTTTACTCTACGTGCTCTTTGGACATGCACGAGCATAATGTCCTTCTTGCTTACATATGAAATAACAATATTTTTTTCGTTCTTAGCTGTTTCCTTTTCTTCATAAATCTGAAATGTTTAAAACGTCGTTTTGGATTTGCAATTTTCTTAGCCTTGAATTTTCCATAATTTTTATGCCTTTTTTTCTTGAATGGTGTCCAAGGCAAAGCAACACGACAAACATTAGCAATGGGAGTTATATCATCTTCTTGTTTTTGCCAACACAGATATTTAACCTTCTCATGACACCAAAATAAAAGATCTACCCAATAAATCTAATCAATGGATTTATTTTGTAGTTTGATATCTTTAGAGGTCAGATCTACTAGATTTCCTAGTAATTTTGATAAAAAAGAAATTTTCTGAACTGAATCATTTGAAAGATTTTCTTTGTAGACTTTGGCCATAAAATCCTAACCAAAAGATTCAAGATATTTTAATCTTTCAACTCCATTCTGGCTAGATCTGTAATGATTTTCTTTTTCTCATCAATTGGCTCAAGGACAAACTATGTTATTAATAGTACCTCTAGAGTAGATATTCATACTGCAACGACTCCTTGTCATTTTGACTCAGGTGGTACAATCCACCAGTCATAAACTATTCCTGCCATTCTCTTTTTTGCTAGAACAAATATGGATATATTATCAAGCTTTGTAGTTACTTGCATCTGTTATAAAGCTCCAATCCATATTCTAATTGATTCAGCTGGATTTTTTGATTTGTCCAAATATAAAATATAACCACTAGAATTAGAAGCAAATAGATCTTCTTCTATCCTAGGATATTTTTGGACATCTTTGACAAAATTTGCGTTTTGGATTAATGGCATGATGAAAGATGGCAATTAAGAAGTTGCATTTTCAAGAGTCACAATTTTTGCTTTTGTTTTTCTTGGTTTCTCTGGAATAGACTCTATTTTCATTGGCCTGAAGGATGTTTCAGAGGTGCTAGCTTTTGTCTCTTCTTGATCCTAGAAATTTGAGGTCGACATATCTATAGTGAATTTTGAACTCTGAGATGCTTTTGCTTTTTTTCTTCGTTCTTTCTTCTACATCCTAGCTTCTTTCTCAGCTCTTTCTTCTTGTTTTTCATCATGCAAAAGCTTGAGATTAGCTAAAATGAGTTCACTCTGTGCACCTAGATCATCTATGGCTTCTTCAGCATAAGAACACCATGTAGTAATATAATTACCAATTTGATACAATTGATCTAGATCAGTTGCATTTGAGGAATTATGTTCAATCAAAGGGGCACAATCAGCTCTTGTGGGAGGTTTCTTTGAGGAAGACGAAGTAGTGCATAATTTAGTCTTTGGGGGCCATTTTCCTCCTTTCACAAAGCAGCGATTGTCGAATTTCCATTCCTCAACTAGGGCGATTTGAGAATTAGAAATCCTAAACATTTTATTTACAACTTGAAAAGGCTTGACTTTAGGTATATATAATTCATTCGAAGATAGCACAGGTTGACTAGAAGTGCTAGCTATTTGGGATGAGGATTCTATAGGATCAAAAACTGGTAATGCATATTTTTTTGGATGAATAATAGGATGTTGGACATGAGGCTTTTGTTGAAGTATTCTAATTTTTCCATCTTGCAATGGAGCTCTTCTTGTCAAACTTCCTGGTTTCTTTTCATCTGCTAAAGACTTGTATTGAAAATACTAGTCGTTTGGTAGACATATAGAATCATATGATACTCCTTCTACTTTTGCATTATTCAAACCAACTGACACACAATCTCTGGGTACTAGCTATTTTAATTTCAGATGTATTGTATTAGTCAACTGGAATGACGTTTGAATCATTGTAGATAGGAATTCACTGCTATCAACCATCTGTAATCCTTGGACTCCTACAATAAGTTTCCAGCAATATTTCAGATGAGGATCTCTAAGACTAATAGAGTAGTCTGGAAAGATCGTTCCGTATGAACAACCAGTAGATAGGTTACTGACAATGGTACCTATTCTAGCATGATCATGGCTTTGGTGTCGAGTATCAAAGACTTCAACGATGAAAGGAGTATTTAAGCCATGCCTAAACAAATGGGCCAAACCTATCCTTATACCTCCAAAATGTAAATGGGAATTTTTTTTGTCTTTTGCATATTGCGTAAATTTTTTTATTTCTTCATTTGTAAATAAGGAAAGGGAAACGATATCTATAGAAGGACCTGAGATTTTGATTTTTTACTTCCACTTCTTTTAAAAGCCTCTTTTTCTGAAAGATATTAGAGAGAGGGTTTTTGTAAACATCAGTTGCATGGAGAGTTGGAGGGTTCCAACTTTCAGGATTTTCTAGCATCTCTAATTCTTTTTCAGAATCGATCTCCTTTTCAAGAGATCTAGAATCAACTTCAGTAACAACATGACGTTCAAGAGTAGAAAAGGATCTAGCTCAACTAGCCATAGGAACTTTACAGGGTTCTGATACTAAACTATCTATGTTTCCTTTCTTTTGGAAAAAGGAGAAGCATTGTACCTTTAAAAAATTAGTACATAGCTTTCTTTGGCTTATGAGACTTAATGAAGAGATCAAAACACTTTTGCTTAATTATTGACAGGGCCAACTCTATTGTTGTTTTTTAATAGAAGAATCTTTATTAGATATTTTGTTCACTAATTGGGTCAACAACTTGACACACCAAATTTTACATCTAGAGACACTAATTGATGTCGAGGAATCACAGCTATAATTCTAGAAAACACATGCCAATTGTTTAGAAAGTTAACACAACTGAAGATAAAACAATAAAGAAATGCCCACAAGTGTGTGGGCTATCAACAAATAGCATGGTGATTCGTTGAATCAATGTCGATTTCTGGTTCAAAATCTACTGAGTAGGTATGGATGAGGTCACGCATAATATATGGTGACAATGAAATATGGTCACTATGCTATAATGGTCAAATTGTATCAAAATTGATTTCAATATATTATAATGAATATATATTATATGAAGGATTGATCACAGTCAAACTCAATCAACTTTAGTCAACCATATTCAATTATAGTCAACTCGTCAACATCATCAACCATGATCAAACTCATCAACCCTCATTAGTCATTCTCAATCATGGTCAACAAATCAACCCCACACAAACTGATTGTTAACATTGTACATTCATAATCATTTGTATTCAATGTAACCAAGCCATATTCAATTATAGTAAACTGTGGTCCACAAAAATAAACTAAAATCAATCTTAATTAATTATACTCATGGGTTAAAAATATTTATTATTAATAATAACATTAATAAATTTTTTTAATAAAATAATAACGATGATACTAATATAATACTAATAATAAGTAGCTATGCAATTCACAGTCTTCCAAATCCTCCCTCCATCCATCAATCCATGCATGCAATCCGGGCATGTGGTGAAGCACGTAGTTAGTTGGTAGCAGTTCAAAAGAAAGGCAAGGGACAGAGTTAGGGGAATAGCATGAGTGGCTACCCACCCCACTCCGATGAATTCATAAGTTTTATCAAATGTGATTAATGATATTAATAATATTAATCTATTACCTTTGCCTTCTCTAATTAACACAACTATATTAATAATGGTAGATATACTAACTACCATTATTTTTCACTCTTTTTACTAGTTATACTATCAACAACTATATATAAAAACATATATTTAATACATTAAATCTTAATATCCTATAATATTCATTATATATAATAAATAATATAAAATGGGAAAATATAAGTAATCCTACGATCTCTATATAAATGTTGATTATTTACTAATAATACAATGTATATCAACCATTAAGAAAAAGGATAATACAATGTATATCAAAAACCAAAGGAAGAAAACCAAAAACGCTTTCCAAGAATGGACATCTTGCGGTCAATTTACAAATGATAAATCTTCCTTTCAATTTCCAAATTAAATCTACTTCACTCGTTCATGATACAAGGTGTGTCATCAATTATTAAAAAACGTTTGTAAATAAAGAATACAGTAGATTAATGCATAGTGAAGAATAATGAAAATAGTCTTTGTCTTTCCCAAAATCAAATCAATTAAATTTGATTTGGGGTTTCCCTCATCATATTTCATCACCCGTTTCATGTGCATGGTCCTTCTTAATGGTATTGGGCACGGATTTGCAATGTGCGTTTGTATAATGACTCCAGATATGTCATTCAAAAATGGGAAGAATTCGGATGTCAGAAATGCTAAAATTGATGTTGGCCTACGATGATGCTTTAAGTTGATTGGTTATGAGCAAAATTTAGTGTACATAGACGTGTAATCTTATCGCCCGCATACATTGCTACAATAAAGTAATGTAAGCACAAAATGGGAAGATATCAATATCAGTGTGTTGTCCATAATCAGGAATATCCTTCCAATAAAATGAAGACCGAGGGAAGAGAGAGGATGGGGGGGCAGCCATCCGGTGACCTAAAAGCGATAGCTTCTGGCGGACGCGCATGTTCCACACATCAGCGCCCTCTATTTCGGTTTGTGGGGCGCGTGCGTTGATTTTACAACATCCATATGTGGATAACAACAACCCCAAGTCGTCCACTCGTCCTCCTCTACCACTTTTAACTATCCATTGTTTTATGTCTTTTTTCTTTTTATCTCCTTAAAAACACAACATTTAAGTGCACTTAGAGCCGTATACTTTGATGAACCAACCATGTCATTTCATTACCCCAACATCATGACCGACTGTAACAAAAAAGAACAAATATCATATAATTTATTGTTTCCGTCAAGAGTTGAGAAAGATCTCAACTTACACGCCTCCTGCAACTCGCAGCGTAGATGAGGGATGGAATTTGATGGTTTCACATCAAATCAAGTTAAAAAAATTACAAAAGCGTCAAAAAATTTCTTTGAAATTGTGAAAACGAATATATTTTACAAATGAGTTTGTTTTGAAATTATAATCTTGAAACTAACAAAAAATATATATAAAAATATTTTACCACCAAATCTGTTTTGAAATTCCAATCGTCAAATTTGAAATGAATGAAGGTTATCAACAGAAGTACGTGATAGCGATAAGACTGAACGTGGAACTTTGAAAAGCTATTTACTATTTCACAGACTCTTTCACTTTTTCCAATTAATTATATTTCGAAATTGAATAAACAGCACCCTCAATTTTTCCTGCAATTTTTCTTCGATTTTCACGCAAGGTGCTACTCCTTTCAATTAATTATATTTAAACAGAGAATAAATAGCCCACTATTTCGACCTTTCCCATTTCCTTTTTCTGCAATTTTTCAACAAAAATTGTGGCGTATCAAAGTTTTAAAGGATGTGGAGACACTTCCGAATTTTGTTCTCGATACGGGATTTCAGAGGCATTGGCAGAATCAGAAATACGTATGGGAGGTTTTTAATATTGGTACATAAATTATATAAAGGAAGATTTGAGATATCAAAATATTTATTATTGGTTAATATATTTAGTTTTGTTAACCATAAAAATATCAAAATATTAAATAAATTACAATTTTATATATATATATATATGAGTTTTAGTCATGTAAATTTTAACTAATAATAGATTGTGTTATAATATTATGAATCAATATTTTGAATTAATAATATAATATATTTTTAAAACCAAAACTCATATTCATATAATATCTTTTTAATTTATTTATTTAATGGAAAAAAAAATATTCCAAATTTTGAAATAAATCTCAAATTGCCATATATGACTTCTAATAAAAAAATTATTTAGAATGTTTTTATTTAATGGTAGTATTTTGGAAAAGAAGTGAAGCATATGGCTTGAAAGTGAAGGTAAGCGGGCTAAAGGCCAAGCACGTTTCAGAAGGCATCACTGAACAATTGACCACCTCGTTACGCTTAGGACCATTGTGGAGGAATGTCGTAATGATAAATCCGATTTATTTTGTTGCTTTGTGGACTTTACAAAAGCTTTCGATACGGTTCCTAGATACAACCTTTGGAATAGATTAGAAGAGCTAAAGGTTCCTCTCGAGTTGAGAGCTGGTGCTATAAGGTTATACGAGAAGGTAATTGCCAAGCTAAAGAGCAACGAGGGGTGGTCCAAAGATATTAAGTGTATCATCGGAGTTAAACAACGTTGCCCCCTCTCCCCTACCCTATTTGGCATTTACATCGACAAGCTCGAAGGCTATTTAGAGGAAGCACGATGTGGTGACACAATCTTAACTCGGATAGTCGTCATCCTCCTTCTCTATGCTGATGATACTGTTCTTTTCGCAAGGTGCCCATCTGATCTTGATAACCAACTCAAGCTTCTTAAGGATTTTTTCTCTACCATGTGTATGACTGTTAACACTAACAAAGCAAAAGTTATAATTATCAAATCCAAAAAGGACACTTACGCTAATTTTATGTATGACAATAATAACTTGGAGGAAGTGTATTCTTACAAGTACCTAGGAATTGATATTCATCACAAGCTCAACTAGAACCATAGCATTGAAAAAAGGATTAATGGGGGGTGGAAAGCTTATTTTGGTCTTGAAAATAATTGTAAAATTGTGAACCTAGTAATGTGGGATAAAAAGAAGTTCCTCTTCGAAACTTTAGTGAGTCCTGTTATCTTATATGGTTGTGAGGTTTGGGGTTGCAGCATCTCTAGAGAATCGTGGAGAAAGATTGAGCAAATCCAAAAGCATTTTATAACGTATAACCTAAAAATTAAAGTAATACACCCTATCCTATTCTCCTTATCGAAGCAGCTCTTTCCCCTATTTAGAGCCTAGCTATGAATAGATTTCTGATGTACAAGCACAAACTCAATAACATAGGGAGTCATTGACTTCCTAAGCTAGCATTAAGTTCCAGCCAAAACCACCTAAGGCTCAAACGGGGGTGGCATAAAGACACAAGGGCCTGGTTAAACTATTGGGAGATCGACGAGAATGATGCATTGCAAAACATCAATAACATTAAAGATATTGTTACTTTTAAGTTCAAAGAAAAAATGTGGTGTGAGAAAGATTTAGCAGCTAAAAGAAAATTAATTTATTATAAGGAGGTCATCAACCCCACTCTAGAAGATCAAAAGTATCTCTCCATTTTAGCTAGCTCAAAGAAGAAAATTAATATAGCAAAGATTGGAACGAATTCTCATGAGCTCCATAGTGAGCAGGTCGTTGGGAAGTTCCTAAAACACCATGGATGGAAATGATCTGCCATCTATGTGAGAATGGGAACATCGATGATGAAAACCACTTCCTCTTAGAGTGTCATGTGTACAACCACATTAGGTCTTAGTTTCACAATCTTTGTTACAATACTGACCTTCCTAGCCTTTTACAATGTCAAAATTATAGTGAGCTCGGGACGCTTCTCTCCAAGCTTTTTGAGCATAGGAACAAAATCTTAAATCAAAATATATAATTTGTTTCTTTAGGTCCGATAAACCAATGTTTGGTCTCAGCAGACGACGTTAACCATCATCATCATCAATAATTACTAATAAATAAATTAAAATTCTAAAAACCCAATTCTAAAATAAATATAATATTGATTGTAAATAAATATATATTGTTTTATTTTACTTTATATATTTTCTTCATCAATATTTATAATAAATATATGCCTTTCATTAAAATATTAAGCAATAAAAAATCTTAAATTTAGTTTTCCTAATCCCTATTTTTTAATTACTAATAAATATATTATTTTTAACATTTCAAAATAATTTTATTTATAAGATTTTGAATAATGATTAGTTATCTATTTAAAGAAATTTTTAGGTTAAATTTGTATCATCAAATCAATTTTGATCTTTATTTTTTTGTAGTTTAAGAAAACAGGAAAAGAAAGAACGAAAAAAAAAACATAATATGTTATAAAACAGTAGTGATATTACAAATCAAAAAAATCTAAATGTGACATTTTTGTGGCTAGAGATAATTTACATCTTAATACATGGAGGTTGTTAAATAGTGTTACATTTAAAAATAAATAAATGAATACTTATATTAATAAATTTAAAATAATAATAAATTTAGTCATAAATATAATATTTCAATTTCCATTTTAATTTTACAATAAGTTGATATAGAGATAAAATAATAGGGAAAATACAAAAATTGTGATAGAGATATGTAATATGTTCATTACTTAACATGTTGAAAAAAATATATATATATATGTTATTATTTATATGTTCAGTCTATATCTAATATTTAAAACAAAAATAGGTTAATAATAAAAGATATTTTACTCTCAATCATATAATTAATTGAAAGAATAATAACTTTCTATTAATTATATATAAAGAAAAAATAAAATAACTTAAGGGAAAAAACCTAAAGTGTGTAATTTATTTCCTTCTTAATAAGGTGTTGGAAAATGAGATTTAAAAATGTTTATAAGAAATAAAAGTTTAATGTGTCTTATAATTTGGATATTTCAATATGCATACTGAGTAAAACATTTTAACATCCAACTTAAATGGACAGAGGAAGAGTGGTAGAATTTGTATTTCGTTAATAGCGCTTTATAATTCAAGATATAAGGGGAATTTGTATTCCTTTCAATGTTTAGTATCCATTTGATATGTAACATTTTGGAAAATATCAATCATAAAAATAATTAAATTTATGCATATCATTAAAATATTAATAACAATAATAATTATATAGAGAGAGAGTGGGGTTATATCCCGACATATGTTTAGGCATGTATTAATATTTTAATATGGAGAAAGTGAATCATAAATGAAATATTATAATGTAAAATATGCACATATTATATAAAAGTGAAAAAAAAATGTCTTATAGTTAAAACATTTTGTTTGTGTGTTGTTCAAAACTAGCATATATCTATCATGAAATCTTTCAAGGTGCAAACCTTTCCTCAAGTTTAAGTTTGTCCCTAAAAGGGGTTCTCATCTTGAGATACTTGATCCCTCTCGGCACTTAGTAAATCCTAGGTTAAGATGGATCTATGCTGGTTTGATAGAAATATTAAATTAAAGTGGTGTAGAAAGTTATTAAATTTATTCATATGTTATAATAATTTGATTTGAAATTTAATACGTATGTGAAGAGGCAATCTCTAGCCGAGTATGGAAGATGCTATAAATTTATGTTATTTAAATATTTTGAATCCCTGAAATTACATAACAAAAAAAATAAAAAAAAAATATTAATAATTCTAGATATTAACTGTTAATAATTAAACCATCTTAGATTCATCTTAACTATGGATTTACAACTGTCATGAGAGATCAAATCTCTAGAGATGCAAATCTTTCCTCAAGTTTTTCACTTGAAAAATAGGTTTGCACGTTGAGAGATGTGATCTCATTCCTTAAGTTTGGACCTCCATGGGAGATCTTTTGTGTTATAATTATGGCGAAATGGACTTTTAAAGAATGGGATTTTATTAATTTGAATGTCTCCACTTTATAAATGGATATCTAGACTTGGAAAGCATATTTCTTATTATTTAGAGAGGTCTAGAGCCTTAGAGTGCTTTCTAGTGAGAAAATTGGCTAAGATGTGACAACAACGACCTATGTGGAATAAGGTAGGAGCATATAGCTTGAATTCATTATTCTTGCAGACTCACTCCAACTTTGGACTAGCATCTATCATAGATACCTATGATTGGGTGGAAAATTTCTCATGGACAACCAATTTCTTAAACTATCTTGTGTTGGAAGGTAAATGTTCTATTTCTACTTGTGTTTATGCAATTAAATGTAACTTTCAAATATGGAAATGTATATGTTATGAATTTCATGTGAATGGTAATGTTTAATTATGAACATGGACACTTTCGTTCTATGAAATATGTTAATCCATGTTTCTATATTTCACTGCTTTTTTTGATTTAGTAGAGGCTTGCATGAGTGCTCACAAGCAGATGATAGCCTCAAAATTGGGAATTGGGTTAGCACAAACACACTCACATTCTTGACAATATGCACATAGTATTAAGTGTACATATTCTTCATCCCCTAAACCACCATTATGAACACCAAATTAGAGCCATAGGTTCATGGAAAAGGATAATTCACACATTCATTGCAGCACATCTATATACTTACGCATATGCACATGCTCCTAGGAGCACACATACGCTCGAAGGAATGTGTGCTTGTTTTAGATAAGGATGAATTTTAAGTTCCTCGGGCCCATTTTTTCCCTATAAACAATGATATAATAGGTAACACATTGTGATGGTGATTGAACAAATTGAGGAGAGATTGGGAGGGGAGAGTGGCGAAATTTCTAGCTAGCTTTATATATTTGGTCTTCAAGGCAGTTAGATGAGGATTATAGAGAGAAACATTTGTTTTTTTTTAATTATAAATTTTTTTGAAAAGATTAAAGAGAAACAAAGGTTCTAATTTTCAATAGTCCATCGATCACAATGCTCCCTTGTTTCCAATTCCAAGCATGAATTCTCTTGCAAAATCAATAATATTGGGTTATGTTTTAATACAATTTTTTAAGGGATCAATGCTTTCAGGTTGTCTCAATTACTCCTGTGTTACGAGAGATGAAAAACATTGAGACACTTGTTTTGGTGCTACTCTACTAAAAGCTTGGGGAAGTGAGTGGGCATCTAGCTAATTTTTATTTCTTTACATTTTGTTCAGCATCTGATAGATGAGTTATTCTTCCTCTTATTTCCATAGAGGTAATTATGACCATGATATTCAATCCATCCAAATATACCTTCTTTATCTTGTGATCTCATTAGCTACCTCTCTAATATACTTAAATTTGCAAGAGTGCTACAAGAACGTAATGGCTTGGGAGATATTTCTTAGGGCTCTACCTATATGGTATCTACCTCATTCAAAATAATAGGTTACATATGACCCTACACTTCCTCCAATTAAAGTTCAATACTTACTCAATGGTCATTAGGATCATTTGTAGGAAGGGATGGGTTAAGACTCACGATTCTATATTATGTTAATCCATCCTTTAGTTTATGGGTGTGGTATGTAATAATTTTTTTACTTTAAATGCCTTGAAATCCACTTGAGCTTTTGATTTTATAGACCCTTGCAAGAATAATTCATTTATACTCATTTCCAAACCAAAATTAGATTGTTGCTTGAAAATTTCCAAACCAAAATTAGATGGATTCACAACTAGATGAGTTCTTACTCACATAGTGGTATTTGTATTTTAAGGATATGTGATTTTTCAATGACCATGTGAGTGATAACAAGTGCTATGATAGGGAACATTTTGATACTCAAGGGTTTTCATGAAATGGTTTTCTACTACCACAATTATTATATATTTGGTAACCGTTGTATCTATTTCAAGACAAATAAGTACTACATAGGAATCTCTATATCTAATCTCTCAAAAATTCACTCATTGTGTATAGGCTTGGTGAAGGTCATCATAAACATAATGCATGGTCCTTCTTTGTTTCACACAAAACATTGTTAATCATTTGTTTGAAACAAAACACTATCAATTTTATCGATAACTTGAATTTCCTTGATTATATTTATGTATGAACTGAAAATAGTGTCCCTTGTGAATGTCACAAAAGACAAAATTGGTATTACAGTAGTAAGAACTATGATTTCATATTCATTCAATTTTGTACATAATCAATTCCTCACTACGTGCATTTCTCATTTCCCCAATTTTATGCATACTAATGTATCAAACTCTTTCACTTTATTCTTATTCTTTGAAGAAACATTGGTATCATCATGATAATACTTCAATTATAAAATATCTTAGAATGTTCCTTACATATATTTCCTTATGCTTGAATGAAAGTCTGAGAGCACCGGGATGTATCCTTTATAACCTTAACACTTAGAGAAACAATTTTGATTGTTAAATGATATTCTTATGTAAGATATGGAGAAGGTCACACAATTCATATTATCATGAGATATATGAAATATGGATTATACTATGAATCCACTCTATCATGATTTTTTTGTGTGGTATGGGAGACGAAGTGAATAATCAATGTACTCAATAAGAATATCACAGTTCTTGCTATTCATGAGTAATTTATTTTCACTTTATGTTTATATTTACCATAAAATTATAGCGTTAGCCTAGGAATGATAAGAAATAGATGGAATCATACTAGATTTGCATGCTCCTAGAGCCCTAGAAAGAAATAAGGTTCTCTCCATGACTCTTAGAGTCCTTTTATTGAATTATCAACCTTCAATAAATGCATCATGTCTTATCGAAATTTGGCGTTTTTTATTGAAATTTTCAAAAAATATGACTGCTATGGCTAAGAATTTGATATGCTTGAGAGATTAATCTAAGTTGGAGTGCTCAATCATCATATGGATACACAAAACAGATCATTTTTTATATATGTCTCATAAAAAAGTTTGATTATGACCTTCGGGTTAAAGCTTTATATTGTTATTTGGAATACCTTAAAATTCCTTTAATAAATAAATTGTTCCTTGGCATTAATGACTTTTATTTTTTCTTCATTAATTTTTAACATTGTAAAAGTTGTAAGACAATATTTCATGTAGAATAATTTTATTTTGAAATTTGAACTTAGTTTAAATTCCTTCATATGAAGTACATTTATTTTTGTGACTTTTCATCATGGAAGGGTTACATAAAATTATATGCTTCAACTTTAAATAAAGAGTATACCTTGAAATTGGATCATTTGTTATCACATGTTTTACTTCGAAAAGATTCAACATCATGGTATTTTTTTCACATGTTGTTTAATTGAAAAAAATGTCTAGATTATATTTTACCTTATTGAAATGTAGGACATTTCCTCACTATGTAACCTAGTGAGATCCCAAACCCAACGTCACTTATACAGGGCCAAATGAACCTAAACCTACCCACTAAACATTAGCATTAATATCATTGCAAGCTTGAGCTCTTTGAGGACCATCACACTTGACCTACAAAACACCATAGAGCCCTCAAGATGTCACTAACCACTTCTCTACATAAAATTGTAACATCCATTGAAAATTTCCAAGGACTATTATCGAATATTTTTTATTACATGATAGAATATTTGAAAATTATAGGACAAATCTAAATAAATACTAAGTTATAGACTTAAGAATTTCCAAATGATAGTTTATGATAGTGTTTATCAACCCAAGAACCCATCTATAGTCACCAATCAATAAGAGATGCATTTGTATAGATTAATACACCTTTCAAGTATTTATAAACCATTGTATAGATATATGGTATATGGTATTGTTTCACTGGCTACAACCACCCTACAAATTTTTTCCTTAGCTTCGTTTTGGAGCCTCCCTACTGACCATCCTCAACAACATGTCTTACACTGTCAAGCACATCAACTTCAGCTGTTTCATAGGGTCTTGTCAGCATGTGCATGAAAGTTTTTTTCACCACCTTCATAGGCTCATTTCCGAACATAATGTCAGTTGCTGGTTAAGAAGCTCCCTCTGGGAATTGCGTAATTCTCGAGGGGAGCCAACCATCCCTCGAGAAATTGCGCAAACCTAGCTAGACACCTAGTTGGGCTCCAGAATTGAGCAATTCTTCTTGACAGTCTTCCTCTAAAAAATTGTGGAATTCATCCCAGGAGAGTTGCTCAGCACAAAAATTATGCAATTCTGGGCAGCATTCACCTATTGCTTCCAAAAATTACGTAATCCCTCTGGGGTAAATATCCCAACAACTAGCAAAAATTGTGCAAATCTAACTAGGGAGCTTATTTGGCTCAAAAATTGCACAATACAATCAGACAGACGTCCTTGAGAAAATTTTGAGGTTTGACCTAAGGCAACTGTTCAACTCAGAAATTGCGAGATACAATCAAACATGCTTCCTTGAGAAAATTGCAAGGTCCGACATAAGACAACTGCTCAGCCCAGCAACTACACAATCTTGGGAGACCACATGTTCCTCTCAAAAATTGCACAATCCCTCTAGGACATCCATCTCTGCTCATCCGAGAAACTACATAGATTTTCATCCCAGGCTCGTAGAACGATGTAGGTGCCATCAAGTTGACCAGTTCCCTCTCGGACTGAGAAAAACTGATTTTCATGCATGGATTGTCTTTCCCAAGGCAGCATGCAATGGCATCCATTGATTCAAGGATCTATTTTTAGCAACTAGAGGTTACATGTAGGGATCATTTCAAAAACCTCCCACCAAGTGTCGCTTCTCATAGATTTGTGGCATGCGTGTCAAAACATCGATTTTATCAAAACTCCTAAACCAGAGATTGTAGAGCTCATTCCTCACAT
Source organism: Pinus taeda (assembly GCA_000404065.3). NCBI lineage: Eukaryota > Viridiplantae > Streptophyta > Pinopsida > Pinales > Pinaceae > Pinus > Pinus taeda. The sequence goes on from APFE030808881.1 coordinate 259,910, forward strand.
TGACCTTGCAACTCTAACACCCCACATTACATCTAGGACCCTTTGGCACATTCGACTCATTTTTTTTGGGTAAGCCCGCTTTTCATGTCTCGCACTATGTTTCTGTCGCTTTGTGTGCTTTGCTTCATCTGAGTGTTGTTTGCTTGACTTCATCGAGCACTTGTTGTCAGTTTGATGTATGTTAGCATGTAGAAGCACCGTTTCATTTCTCATTTGCATCTCGCTGATGACGCATGCATGACACTGTTTTGAATGGATGGTCACCGTTGTCACGACTTGCTTCACACACATGCATGTTTTCCTGTTTCTTGAATCTTGCACTTGTTGTTTGCAAGTATGATCACACACTCTTCTTTTCACTCATCTCAGCATGCATTCAAACTTCTCATGTTTTCAGTCGCCCATTGGCTGGCCTGTGCTGCCCTGGCCTAGACTGTGCCTTGCCTGGCTAGAATTGCACATTTCCAGAAGCAAAGGCTATGCTTTTCTTCTAGAAATTATGCAATTCTAGCTCATCAGTGACCTCTAGGCTTGAATTCCACAGTTCTTGGGGGTAGTGTTCTATTGGCTTGAGAAGTTGTGCAATACAATTTGTTGGTTGCATGTCACTGCTGACTGAAATTGCGCATTGCGTATTTTATTCCTCAACAAGCCATGTTAGACTATGCATTGCATAGTTCGAGTAGTGAGTTAGCCTCTTCACAGCCTGGACTATGCCTTACGCAATTTTGGCTGTCAGTCTCCAAACCTCTCAGTGGAAATTGCATAACCTTCATGATCAATCACACAAGTATGTTGCAAGTCAGTACTCAAGCTTGTTTTGGTTATCCACTAACAGATTGCTTGCCATGAGTGTTGCTATATCTCCAGGCATCACATGTGTTCATTTGTATCTCAACAAAACATGTACAATAGCCTTTAGAAGAGCAGAGTCAAAGGACACCATTGAGAGCAAAACGAGGGTTGTAGCCAAGCAAGTGTCTATGAGCTTGCCTACCTATGAAGACATCAAATTGTTTGTAGACAAGGATATCAAGATAAGATAGGAGTAGTGTCACAATGAGAAGCACCATCAGTAGTTGCATAAGGCAGGACACCCGTATGCAGCAAGTGCAAGAGGAAGGTTATTGACATCATAGAGACAAAGCAAAGCTACAAGTTCAAAGTAGATCCACTCATGATGAAAGCAACTTTGGAGATTCACACTATGAGGTTACAACGCAATAAGGCGATTGCATGAGGGAAGAGAAAGCAATAGAAAAGGAGTTGGAGGTGATGAAGTGGCAACACAAGGGAGAACACGATCTGTATAGAAGAGAGAAGAGTTGCAGGAGGAACAGGTACAACATGGGGCACAACATGCACAAGCTAATGAAACTATGTCCATACAAGTTATAGATCTATCCCACTCGTCGACATGGAGGAGACAAGGTGAATAGTGTTGTTGATCACATGCAAGGGGATTCAGCAGCATGCATGTCATTATGCGCACACATGCAATTCCATCCATTTGGCACACTCACTGAGGAAATGATATGAAGAATGTTTGACTGGAGCTAAATGTGTATTTTGACAAGTGGATGTGCATGGCTTCCAACACATGCTTCGAGATCACCGCAAACACTATGGCTCAACATGTTGGTGGCCCGGTCGCACCCGGGACGACCACGTGCATGGTATCAGATGAGCTAGATGGAGGAGCCATATCAGTGTACCCAGATGCAAGGGAGGAAAGAGTTCTCTTTCAATAGGATCTCACCATTGAGCACACAGACACCATCATGGATGACCAATCTTAGCATCAATTCGCCACCACCGATCATCACAAGGATTTCAAAGAGTTGGTCTCACCACAATGGTGTGAGTCTCAGTGATGTTTTGCATGGCTTGTTCAAGCAATTTTGTCTCACATGGGTACATGTGTAGATTGTATGTAACGTCTTGGCAAGTGGAAGCTCAAGTGTCGATAGTTGAATGTAACCATTAGAGAGTAGTTGAAGAATCTTGAGGGTAGATGAATGGTCACAAAGGGGAATTTCAAGAGTTACCCCACCCTTTGCTATAAATAGTCCCACATAACTCATTGTATAGGAATTTTGTCAGCCAAGCTTCCAACAGGAGTATCTTAGAGAAATCTTGGATAGTATTGTAGCGAGCCTCGGCTTCTCGACTGTGCAGAGCTAGTATATCTCCTTGGAGGAGCATGCATTTTTGACTGTAACGTTTCGCTATCAGAACTAGTGGTTGGATGTGGATGTATTGTATGATCGAAACTTACACTTCTTAATATATCAGAGCCAACATGTTTCATACATATGTGGTATTGTATTCCAGTTATGTTATTTACTCTAAATGATGTATGTATTTGTTTGCTTATGCATGCATGTATGGAATATTTTGTATAAGTATGTGTGAATCTTACTAAAATGGATGATTGATTTAACCATCACTTTGTATTTCTTTCGAACTTGCTTTCCATCTTGTGATGCATCCTCGCATGTGTGTTCCCTTCCAAGCCACATACAATTATAGGTTTCCTAGGGGTGCACTCACCCCACTTTCCATGTGTTTGAACCATTCATGCACCTTCCTTGACTTCCCACAATTGTCACACCCTAGCTAGCAACAGGGAAATATTACTTTCCTCTGTGCAAAACGGTGGTCAAGGAGATATGGTACAACCCACTGCTTAGACTCCTACACCAAATGTTCTGAGGTCTAATTGGGGCTTCTTACCGGGGAGATCCCTTGACATATTGGTGGGTATAGTACCGTCAACATTTTTAGCACTAGAAGGAGGGATAGATGAGAAGTTGTGTCATCTCATCCTATTTTGAACCTTTCCGCATCTATCATGGAGTCTTGCACAATGAACCCTCCATGATGTTTTTTGCATGCCGAACATGCCCACATCATGAGGGTTTTTTTTTATCTCTTGTCTACATACATGTATGATGGTGAAGGTGAAGTGGTATAACCTTTGTTCTTACATGACTTCCTTGCCATGGTTGATGAGGAATATGGATGTTTTGATGAACATGTCATTCTACTACTTGCACATGCACTTTGCAAATCTCCATGACAATGGTGTTGCAGGCTACCAACAGACAGCATGCACTAACCTGAGCATTTCTTTGATCTCATTGAAGACAATTTCCATCATTTGCATCCAGAATATCTTGACCAAAAATTGTTACAACAATGGAAGGCTTCACATGAATCGCATGTGGGTTTTTGGCAATGCTTTCGTGATTTTCAGTTTCAAGCTCCAAAAATCTAAATGAAAATTCCTTATCTTTGGGATCGATTCAAGTATTGTCTTAACAAATAAGTTCATCCCAAAAAGAATTTTGAGCCCAAGCCTCGCTCAGAATACTTCAGTGATGAAGTTTTTCAATCACAGTTGGACATGGTTGCTTTCACAACTGACTGTCTGTCATCCCCTCATCAAACAACTTCACCACTATAGATTGATGCGGGAAAGCATTCTCACACATCCGTTCAACTTTGACATCATCCCTAAATTAATTTTCTTAATTTTGGAGCAGATTTGGTTATTATTTCATCGATTTGTCACATGCATTTCGTACCACAACCTCCATCTTTATACATGGATGATCCTTTGGATGATACTGCCTTGTGATCTTCCATTCCAAACTCTACACTTGTTGTGACTGAGGATCAAGCCATCTATGGAGTTGGTCTTGCACAACCAACATGTTCTGTCATTCACGAAGTGTATGATTGGGATCTTGAGCATCAACACTTGCCCGAAGATTACTCCTTTTCATCCAAACCTTCTTCGTTCTTCCCTGACCTCTTTGGTGAACCTTCCATCCATGATTTCACATGTGTATCTCCATCTACGGATGCACCCATTGTTGATCACTTGTAGGACACACCAGATGTCAGGCCACCATCTGATAATGAAGAGGATAAATTATTCATTGAAAATACACTTGACTTTTCATTTGCCCTTTCTAGAAACATAGAGGGTGAATTTGTCTTTTTCCCATCTACCCCTCTATTTGATTCATTAGATCATGAGGATGTCAATGAAATCATTGATTTTGTTGATCATAGCTTTTGTGATCTATTTACTCCCATATTAGATCATGCTGATGATTCTGTCGTAGTTGATATTTTGAAGCCACTAGTTTATGACGATCTATTTGACGACGAAGTCAAAACCCCCCAGACTGTCGAGGAACTTCACCCCAAGCTAATGGTTATGTCACGCCCTTGCTATCCTGAGGTTGGTTTCGCTGCCGATCATGAAATTTTAGAAACATCCAAGGCTCCTCATCACTCATCTGTAGGCATTGAAGATCAATCTCACACACATAACATACTTCCTTGAATTGCACGATCGCATTGCTGGTGAATTAGAGAAATCTTACATTCCAAGAACATGTGTGCGATGCAATTTGTCTTTGTTTCTTTCATTTTCTTGCATGTCATATTCAAGAGTATGCATATGCTTCATAGATACATGTACTATCGCACAACACCATTACAAGTCCACAGAATGCATGTGATGCACTTTCACTCACTTATGTTCTATGGACACATTGAGGCACAAAATGTGTTTGTATTCATTGTTATATCTTTCTTGTTTACTGGTTCTCACAACTGGGTTGCTCGCAGACCATGTCTTCACCAACATGGGTGAACCATTATGTCAGTGGTTGCATTGGAAGTATAACTTCACAAGATTAGGTCCACGCACTATTAGCTTAAGAGCAGGAGTAGCATTATCCTTTGGTTGTTTTCTTGCATGCTTCTTTGCTTACTTACCTCGCATGTCTGTTTGTTTTCTTACCTAGTTTTCTTTCACATATACTTCAGCTTTAGCTTTGTTTTATGTTTGTTTGCTTGTTTTGTGCTCGTAGGTTAGTTTCACATGAAACCGTGTGTGACTCTTGAAACAAGTTGGGTAAAATACAAGAGGACTTGTACAACTATCAACATTTCGTTATTTGTTGTCTACTCTCTTATGTGAGAACTTCTTGTCTTCAATCCATGATACATTAATGGAAAATATGTATTGTTCGAAGTGAACCTTGGTGAAAACACAACACTTTCAAGCTAACTAGTATCACCTACTATAGTCGGTTGTTTTTGGGTTAATCCTTGTCAACTCAGTCAAGTAGAGTAAGGTGAGGGGGAAAATCTTAACGAGAACGTCAGAGGTATATATAAACTGATTCTCTGAAGGAACAACCTCTTATTCTCTCAATAAGTCAGGATCCCTCTTCTGCATCTAAAATGAATAAGTGCCATGCACAATTATGCAAAATGAGAAATGAATAAGGCAAAAGAAGGGAAAGGCTTCCTGCACAGAGATTTGATGCAAGTAACTCTACTGGGGTATTGACCAGGCTTGCTGGTAGCAGAGCGATGCTTGTGTTCTTGCATGACTCCGTTAGGGTACTGTCCAGGCCTACTAGCAGTAGAGAAACACCAGAGATGAAACTAAAACTTTGATGATCATATGACTTATGCACCAATATACCCCTCATCCCCAACCAAAACAATTGTGTTGGCTTGGCTTGGAATGTGTGTCAACCGACCAAGAGCTTGACAAATGCTACATCTTACAATCAAGCAAGTGTCGAAACCAAGATGACTAGAGAACTGAAAAATACTTCCGGAGGTGTTAGAATTACCTTTCATGAAGAAGGTCTATTCAGAGAGCTAGAGTTCTACCAATGTGTCGCCAAGTGTTGTAGAGGCTTCAACCACCCTCCAAAATTTTACCTTAGCTTCGTTTTGGAGCCTCCCTACCAACCATCCTCAACAACATCTCTTGCATTGTCAAGCACATCCACTGCAGTTGTCTAATATGGTCTTGTCAGCCTATGCATGCAAGTTTGTTTCACCCCCTTCAAAGGTTAATTTCCAGACTTAATGTCAATCTCTGGTTGAACAACTCCCTCTTTCAATTACGCAATTCTTGAGGGGAACTAGCCTTCTCTCCAGAAATTGCACAAACCCAGATGGACACTCAGCTATGCTCCAAAAGTGCACAATTCTTCCTGACAGTCTTCCTCTCAAAAATTGTGTAATTCATCCCAAAATAGCTGCTTAGACCAGAAATTATGCAATTCTAGACAACAATCACCTATTGCTCCCAAAAATTATGCAATCTCTTTGGGGAAGCCAGCACAACAACTAGCAAAAATTGCACAAATCCATCCAGGTAGCCTCTTCAGCTCAAAAATTGCACAATACAGTTAGATAGGCTTCCTTGATAAAATTGTGAGGTATGACTCAGGATAGCTACTCAACTTAGAAATTGAGAGATATAATCAAACAGGCTTCGTCGAGAAAATTGTGAGATCTGACCGAGGAATGTTGCTCAACCGAGAAATTGGGCAATCCTTGGAGACAGTCACCAATTCCTCTTAGAAATTGTATAATCCCTCAATGACATACATCTCTACTCAACCCAGAAACTGCGCAGATTTTCATCCTAGGCTCTTAGATTGATGCATGTGCCTTAAGGTTGACTGGTTCCCTCCAGGACCAAGAAAAACTAACTTTCACGCATGGACTTCTTTTCCCAAGGTAGCATGCAAAGGCATCCATTGATTTAGGGATCTATTTTTAGTAGCTAGAGGTTACATACATGGATCATTTCAGAAACGTCCCATCAAGTTTCCTATTGGCCCCAGAAACTATGCAATGCAGTTTGCTAGTTGCATGTCAATACTGACTGAAATTATGCATTACGCAATTTTAGTCCTCAGTAGGTGAGGCTGGACTGTGCATTGTGTAGCTCTACTAGTCAGTCAGCCTCCTTACAACCTGGACTATTTCTTACGCAATTTTGGTAGTCAGTCTTCTGAACTCCTGACAAATATTGCGCAACCTTCACAATCAATCACACAGGTATGTTGCAAGTCAGACCTCATGTTTGTTTTGGTTTTCGACTTACAGATTGTTTGGAATGAGTGTTGATATGTCTCCAAGCATCACTGGCATTTTTCTCACTCTTAGTTGCACAAGTGCAATGGCCTTTATTAGAGCAGAGTCAAAGGACACCATTGAGATCACAATGGGGGTTTTTAGGGCCTAAATCTACCTGAGGTTGAGAAATGCAGGATCTAGGGTAACATCAAACCATGCTTAACCTGGTAGCTATCCCTACCAAGTCAGGAGAGGGCTCTCTCATTGTTAATCTCAGCAAAATATGATCAATGAGGGTTGAGATGACTGATGTGAAGATTTATTTTAGGCTAGGTATGTGTTTAGAAAAGTTTGATTGAATTTGATGATGTTTTGCTAGCTCAAATGTGAAGGGCAGATTTGGGTCTGGGGAATGGACTCAGTTTTGCAGAGATATCTATGCGGTGAGGTAGGAAAATGGTTTAGTACTTTGAAATTTAGTGCAATGGAGTGATTTAAGACTGGTGAGGAGCTGAAGAGGGCATGGAAGTCTTAGGGATCCTCTTCAAATAGTAGAAAACTTAAATAACTAAACAAACCCTGGGTAGAGCACTGCGAATATCATTGAATTTTACCTTTATCCTAGTTTGATTTAGTTAAGAATTAACAGAGAGAGATAATGGCATACATAAAACACATGTAAACTTTCAATTACAGAAGGAAACACAATACCAAATCAAGTTGCCACAAATATCCCATAAAGTGTTGCAAACCATGGTTTATTCCTTCGCCAAACTGCTAATATGTGTGTACAACAATGCTCAAAGCATTGACAAAAGTCCAACCTTCTCCAAAGACTGAAAAAGTACAAGATATAGGCAAGTAACAACTTATCCTAGCCTCTAGGGGTCGAGCTCATAAGTTTAGGAGCTATTCCAACAAAGTCTAAACTAAGAACTAGAAAGTAGGCAGTGGACCAGCTTGCCTCTAAAAACTAGCGAACTGATTCATTTAGTTGCAAACTACCTTTTCATGGATGAATCTACATCTATGAGCGAAAATTTAACATATTTACATCAAAATCCATCAAGTCACATCAAATTACATCATGATTTTGAGTGTTAGAAAGTGAAAAGTCAAACTATGAAGAAACTAGGCGAAAAAATAGAGTTTTTTGACCAAAATGACAAAATTTCATCCTGTGCGCTGCGCTCTTGATCCTGTGCACCATGCTACTTTGGAGCTACCTTTGGAGGCCTTCCCATGCACCAAATTTTCTCCCACTGGGCTTTTTGGAAAGGTCTACCTATCTATTTTCCAGAACAACTAGAATTTCTGAGTTTGGCCTCCATTTTCCCCTCCAAAGATGAGTTCTCCCAACACTACTTTTTGTGTGGCCAAAAAGGGGCAGAAAGGTTATTTTTTAGGTGTTTCTGACCTTTTTGGAAGCTCAAAACCTGTCAAAATTTCTTGGCCATGTGAGGCTATTCATATTTTTCCATGAGGAATCCAAAAATGCTAAGTTTTCCTCAAAAGGAGGTCTCTAGCAAAAGCACACGCTAGGTGGCGCGGCGCACCAATGGACAAAAACCTGTTTTTTAGGCCAAAATTTCAAAATTTGCAAAAAGTTTCCCAAATTTCTTGAAATTTGGGTTGAGAGTCCACCATCAAGTGCTGTGTTGGGCTAAGGAAGCCTCAGCCAAGATCTAGATTCTATCTTTCTCTTTTCACTTCCTTGATGCCTTCTTCAACTTAGCCTTCAAAATCCTGATTCTTGCTTTGCACACCTTATTTCTTGCCAAGTAGTGGTAGGCGATGTACCTCAACACCTTTTTCTCCCTATTTTCTTTCTCTAGCATCTTTTCCAAGTGCATATTTGACCTCTCAAGCCAAGTTTCATGATCATCATCAATTTCTTGTTCAAGTGGTGTCAACTTGATTTTCCTCCTCTTTGCAGCTTGACAGTTTTCTCATATGTTTTGTAGCTCCATGATGATTTGCTGATCCTCTAGCCATTTTCTTCTTTTCTCCAGATATTTGATTATCCATTTGGCTCTTTCCAGGTTGAGATACAAATCATGAGTGTCAGCTTGTTGTTCGTGAATGATCTCCTTGAGCTTTGAGCTTTAGGAGCCCAAATCTGTGTCATCATCCTGAATAAGAATGAAATATATCTCTTGTCCTCCTAAAGGCCCCTCAACATGTAATGGCTACTTACCCTTGTCCTGTACCGCCTTGGTTGTTGAAGGAAACGAGACCCCTTCCACCCCGGGTGGAGATAGTACTCGTTTTGTTGATCCAAACAATCTCCCTGTGCCCTTTTGTTATGTAACAAACACTAGCACACTAGTGGTATGCGTCTCATGCACCTCCTGCTAATGTGAAGGCTCTCCTGCCTCATGAAAAACTGATGGAGGTACTTGAGGACCTGTAAAGACCTCATGTGCAATGAAATCCTCCCATGAGATATTCAATAAACCAAGCTAATGCAAGACCAAAATTTTGATAAGTGCAAAGTGATAGATGCTATTATACTGCTGATGAGGAGGCTTCCTTTGAACCAAGGTGGTCATCTTCTCAATATTCTGACAAATAAAATAGGTCAGATTCGTCATTCTCATCCTAGTCAATTGCATCAACAGTTTGATGTGGTAAGCATACAGGCGAGAAAATCTTCCCTCACAGCTGAAATATTTAATAATGAGTTTCATCAAGGGTGCATATATGTCCTAAAGGTACCTGAAAGGGAAAACTCTACCAATCTGCCTCTGAAAACCAGCCTTGATGTAAGGTTCATAATGATCTCTGTCAATAAACTGACCCTTATTCCATTGCTCACCTTCATTTGGAATACCAATCACTTGAGCAATAGTCTCAAGTGTCAAGGTGAATGTCACACCTGCCAAAGTGACTTGGCCATTATGAAGATGGAGCACAAATAGTTTGGCCAGCTCATTGTGGTATTTGAATCTTGGCACCATCTCAAAAAATTGAAAACAAGATTGATGTTGGAATTATGTGACAGCAAGAGGACAGGCCAACAGCTCGACAAGTGAAGTAGGCTCCTCTCGGTTATGTTTTCTACTCTTATGAGGCCTCCTTGGTGGATGCATTTCTCTAGAAGAATCACTGATTGTTTCCTCATTTCTGTCATAGGAAAAATCTGACTCCATGTTTGCCAATGTTTGAGTTTTCTTAGATGAGTATGAAGAGATTTTATGGTGTCAATAGGTTTTTGTTGCCAAAGATATGAATGTATGAGAGACTTTCGGGGAATGTGTAGGGACTGTGTATGAGAGGTTGGGAATGCTGCTCATAGGTTTTTTTGGAATAGAAGGGTTTAAGGGATGATTTTTAGGCGTTTGGGAATAGAAATTAGGGTTTGGGGGTATTTGACTAGGGTTTGGCATAGTGGGATTAGGGATTTAGGGTAAGTAATTTAGGGATATGGGAATATGGAATGGGTAAATAGGAATGTAAAGAGAGGGAGAAAATGAAGTGAAATAGTGAGGGAATGAGATGGAATTTAGTAGTAAAAACAACAATTTGTAAACCCTAGGCAGTGTTTTTTTTCAACAAATTGTGCAAGTAGTTAGGGTTTCATTTTTTCCTATTGAATCACCATGAACACTAGGCAAACTCATTCATTGACCATAAGGGAGTGTCGACTTACTCGTAAGATGAAGAGTTTACAATTTGAGAACCTTTGGACGAAGATATGAGCGATTTCGCGCTTTGGAAACCTATGCGCCATGCCACCTCATAGGTGCACCACACTCGTTCTGTGCATCATGACCCTTGTAAAATTACACTGTGAACTAGTGCCTGGTGCACCGCACTGGCTCTGTGCGCCACGCCCCAACCCAGGTGCGCCGCACCTGCGATTTTCCTTGTTTTGGCACAAAAATTACTCTCTTGGATTTTGAAACACAAACACACTTGCTCTCCTTCACTTTTGGCATGAAAATGAACCTCTTTGATATAAATATACTTTATATAGCAATGGATTTTAATTTCTCATTCAAGAAAACCCATTTTGCTAATGTTTGATTTTCACTTGCTTTTTTAAAACTCTGTTTTGGGCAGTTTGCTTTATTTTTTCCTTTAATGGAATAAATACTTTGGCATTTTGTTTCTTTGCAGGAACTGAAGTAGCAGAGACTTGGCAAAGTGACCAAGGCTACTTCTGAAGTTACTACATATAGAGAAAATGAAACTACATGAAATTTAGTACATGAAACATAAAAATCTCTATTTTTCCTCAAAACAGGGTTTTGAGGAAAAATCAGTCACTGAGCATGTCATTATGGAAATTTTTGTTGTTGAGACTTTATTTGACCTACTCATGCACCTGTTGACCGTTATTGATCATTAACAAGACCTTATTGATGAAACTCTAGACATAATGAGACCTAAAACCCTAAAATGACTTTTGCATATTTAAAGACAAAAAATAACTGTAGATGATTTATATGAATGAAAATGGCCAGCGGGTAAAGAACATGACGGAAAATGTATAATATGCCCCTACCATCAGATGATCCATGATCCTAATGGAATGCAACTGATCAAATGAGACACCTAACATGCAATGCAACAAGAGAATTTGATCACTGATGGAGGGATGAAGATACCAACACTAACAGGGGTGGCATCCAAGAAGGTGTCTATGTGCTTGCCTACCTATGAAGACATCAAGTTGTTCATAGACAAGGATATTGAGATAAAATGGTAGTAGCATCACAATGAGCAGCACCATCATTAACAGCAGATGGCAACACACCTGCATGTGGTAAGTGTAAGAGGAAGTTTGTTGACATCATAGAGTTGAAGCAAAGCTACAAGTTCAAAGTAGATCCACTAATGAGGAAAGCAGCTTTGGAGATTGAGTCTATGAGGTGACAACGTGACAAGATGATCACGCAAGGGCAGAGAAAGGAAAAGAGAAGGAATTGCAGGTGATGAAGTGACAACTCAAGGGAGAATAGGAGTTTTGTAGTCGAGAGAAGAGTTGCAGCAAGAATAGGTAGAACTGGGGGTGCAACATGCACGAACTCATGAAACTGTGCCCATACAAGTTATAGATCCATCTCAGAAGCCAGCACGGAGTAGACAAGGTGAGCAGTTGATCCGGATTTAAACTAGAATGCAACAAATTAAAGAGATAATCATAAATATAGAGATGTGGCATAAATAATACTTCATTTCATTAATGTAAAATACTGAAATATGCTTACAAACAGAAATGGAAATAAACTAGCTTGGGCGATGTTAGCTAATCTCTAAGAAAAGATCTGGCAGCTACATGGCTCTGAACTATGTTACAATGAGGTTCAAAGGCCTATTTATTGTTGAGAGACAATGGAAAACCATAAACATCTAAAAACCGAACCCTAGGATATGAAACGCCAAACTGTGGGCCCCGTTTGGGTAGATTGGTACATCAGCTTCCTGGGGTCATAACTTTTGCATACGATCTTCATTTAACATGCACAATACCTCGTTAGAATTATCTATCCAAGGAATACAATTTTTGAGTCAGCAATGTCAGCCTATGACCTGTGTTGTTGTCAGTTTTCCCATAAAACATCGTTTAAGACCTCAAAATGGCTCTTTAGGACTCAAAACATACTGCCATAAATAGTAAATTATGCTACAATTAAGGAAAGTGAAAAAATGAAAGAGATAGTTGTGTGGCTCCAAGTGGGATAGGTGGGTGGCCACCAACATCCACTTGGACCATTCCTACCCCTTAGGAAGCAATGGTCCCCATTGCGTTGAGTGGCTCCATGAGATGGGAAAACTTTTGTTGAACTTGGTCGCTGGTGAGTTGTTCTGCAATCTCTAATGTGTCCAGTAACGGTGGGGGGCATGGTCAAGTGCGGTCCACATTGAACACTCGATGAAAGTGAAGGAGTGGGGGAATGTTGTGCTCTAAAACATTATTTCCCATATCCCTGGTAATGGTGTAAGGACCATATCGAAGTTGTCAGAGCTTCTTATGGGCTCTTGCAAGGCATTTTTTCTACAGATGCAACCAAACTTTATTTCCCACTTGAAACTTGTTTGGTACTTGATGTTGACCATGTCGCTGCTTGTACTTGTCATTTTCTAGAATGGAGCAGTGATATATCAGCTTGTTGGGTAGAGGTGCTCTCGAAATCAGATCGAACAAATGTTTGACCTCACAGTGCAATGCTACCCCTGTGGGTGAGGAGAAGATGTCCCTGTATTATTTCATGACCAAAAACACCTGCTTCTGCTACATGGGGGAACCCTTCCTGGGGGCCATGGATCTCGCTATGATATTCCCCTGGCTTTGAGAGTGAACCAGACAGAAAATAAATTTCCTGGTCTGGGAGATGATCTTATTGCATTTCTTAGCAGAGATCAAAGAAGTGGCATTATGTGGATCTACCTCTGGTATCCTGTATAATGTATTACATAAAGAAATAATAACACTGCAAGGGCTTGACTCATACACAACATGTCACTTCCACAAGTATGGTTGGCCTAATAATACACCACAAACATCCAGAGGTGCAACATCACACAATACATGATCTGTGAAGGGCTTGATGCTGTAGGGAAGACAACACTCCTAGCAAAATCAAAGATCCCGTCCTTGGTGAAGCCACCTAATGTTGTACAGTTTCGGTTGTGGTATGGTCCGTAGTCCTAGCCGCTTCATGACTTCTGTTGAAATGAGGCTCTTTGGGCTCCCACTATCAGCAATGAATTGCAATGGCAAACCCTTCACCCACATTTGTGAGTGGAAAAGAAACTCCCCCTCCTCTACGTATTTGGGCTCATTATTTTGGATCTTAGCAGTGGAAATAGTGGCACTTGGCTCCACATTAATGATGTGCTTCCCTTTGTCATTCCTCTTGTCAGGTTCTGACTCAAATTCAGAACATGCATTTGATTTTGAAGCCTTCAACTCGGCCACCAGCAACTGCTTGGTCTGACACTTGCTTAGGTTGTGAGTGTGGCTCTTATGGAACTCACACTACTTTCCTATGTCCTTCTTTGAATTTGTGGTGTTGTTTTTTTCTTGCGACTTCAACGAGTTGCCTTGGGTCACACCGTCCTAGCCTTTTCCTTGGTTTTGCAGTTTAGGGAAGCCTTTCCTTTGCTTCAGATTCATGGATCCAAAGTCTCGCTTATTTTGTTTAAACTTCTTCTCGATTTTGAGAGTATATCATTACGTCGTGCCAAGTGAGCAGATGTCAGCCATGGTATTTGATTACCAAATTCCACTCAGAATCCTTGATATCCATCTTTGTGCAAAGGGTATGAAAAGTAATTCTGAAATCCAGCACAAATTGGTCCCTTCCCTTCCGCAACATTGTCCACATTATGTATTTCTCCTCATAGATTCTGACGGGGTAGCAATGCTCCTTTATGGTATCCCAGAATGAATTCCAAGTGGGTGTGGCTAAACATAGTGAGCCTGTACTTCCATCCTTCTACTCACAGTAGGTTTCCTACCAGCCGTTGACATGGGGGGATGCTTTGAGAAGTGTAAAAGTGATCTTTTCCTGGCTCGAACAATCATGAACAGAAAAATAATCTTCAAGCGGATTTAACCATTTGTCTATGGCATCTGCATCTATCTAACCCTCGAATATGGGGATTGCAAAGCTGACTTGTACCATAAAGGGTGTGGTGTTTCCAAAGTAGTTATTAGAAGCACATGTGTCACCCCTGGGTGGTCGTTGAAGGATCTGAGCAAATTTGTCCATCATCGCGTTTCTTTGTTGCTCGAGGGATTTTCCGAGAAAGATTTTCATAGGATCTCCTACACCCTCATATTTCATTTCATTCTCCATGGGAGGTCGTCGGGATTTGTGAGGCTAATCTTACATAGGTTCAACTAGATCGAGCCCTAAATCCTTATATCTCAACCTCATTGGGGAGATGCAAAGAAAAATAAATAAAGAGAAGACCGCTCAGGTACCACTAATCCAGATTTAAACATGAACGCAACAAACTACACAGATAACCATAAATACAGAGATGCAATAGAAATAATACTTCATTTCACTAATGTAAAATACTGAAATATGCCTACAAACAGAAATGGAAATAAACTAGCTCAAGTGATGGTAGCTTATCTCTGAGAAGGGATGTAGTTGCTACATTCCTTTGAACCATGTTACAATGAGGCTCAAAGGCCTATTTATTGTTGAGAAATAATGGAAAACCCTAAACATCCAAAAACGTAACCCTAGGAGATGAAACACCAAATTGTGGGCCCTGTTTGGGTAAATTGGTACATCAACTTCTTGGGGTTGTAACTTTGGCATACGATCTCTATTTGAAGTGTACAATACCTTGTTAGAAAGGCCTAACTGAGGACTACAATTTTTTAGTACGGAACATCAATTAATAGCCCATGTTTCTCTCAGATTTCCCAAAAACATCGTTTAGGGCCTAAAACAGCTCTACAAGTTCAAGACCTAAAACTTACTACAAAAAATAGTAAATTGTGCTACAATTAAGGAAACTGAAAAAGTAAAAGAGACAGTTGTGCGGGTCCAAGTGGGATAGGTGGGTGGCCACCAACATCCACCTGGATCAACAGTGTTGTTTATGGAATGCAAGGGAATTTAGCATCATGTCTGCCATTGTGTGCACACATGCGATTCCACCCATTTGGCACAGTCACTGAGGTAAAGACAAGAAGCAAGTCCAACTAGAGCTAAACATGTAGTTTGATAAGTTGATGTGTAGTGCCACTAGCACATGCTTCGAGACCAACAAAGAAACTATGCATCAACATGTTAACGGTCCAATCACAAGTAGGACGAACATGCGCATGCTATCAGATGAGTTGGATGGAGGAGCCATATCAGTGTACCTAGATGCAATGAAGGAAAGAGTTTTCTTTTAGCAAGATGTCACCATTGAGTGCACGGACACCATCAAAAATGACTGAGCTTGGCATTACTTCACCATCATCGACCTGACAAGGATGTTGAAGAGTTGGTCTCACAATGGTTTGACTATCAATGATGTCTTGCATGGCTTGCTCAAGCCATTTTGTCTCACATGGGTACAACTATAGATTGTATGTAACGTCTTGTAAAGTGGAAGTTCAGGTGTCGATAGTTGAATGTAACAGTCATAGAGTAGTTAAAGAGTCGTGAGGGTAGATGAACAATCATAAAGGGCAATGTCAAGGGTCACCCCACCCTTTGCGATAAATAGTCCCTCATAACTCATTGTATAGGATTTTGGTCAACCAAGCTTCCAATAGGAGTATCTTAGAGAAATGTTGGATAGTATTGTAACAAGCCTTGGCTTCTACAATGTGCAAAGCTATTATATCTCTTCTAAGGAGTAGGTTGTTGTGATTGTAACATTCCGCTATTGGAACTAGTGGTCAGACAGGGATGTGTTGTATGATCGAAACATACAATTCTTAATATAGTAGAGCCATCACGTTTCATGCATATGTTGTATTATATTCCAACGATCTTGTTTACTCTAAAGGATATATGTATTTGTTTGCTTACACATGCATGTGTGGACTATTCTGTATGTATGTATGAATCTTAGTGAAATGTGGTGATTGGTTTAACCATCACTTTGGATTGCCTGTGATGCATTTTTGCTTGTGTGTTTCCTTCCAAGACGCGTACTATTATAGGTTTCCAAGGGGTGCACTCACCCCACTTTCCATGTGTTATAACCGTTCATGCACCTTCCTTGACTTGCCACCTCTGTCACACCCTTACTACCAATAGGGATATCTTACTTGCCTCTGTGTGAAACCATAGTCAAGGCGATACTGTACAACCCACTGCTGGGAGTCCTACACAAAACAATCTAACGTCTAATTGGGACTTCTTATCAAGAAGATCCCCTGACATGTTGGCGGGTCCAGCACCGTCAACATGTATTTAACAAACCTTCGTGAAATAGTAGGGAGGTGCCTTTGTATTTTGAAATTATGGGTAGAGTTAATGTTAGGTCTTTGTTGGGCCTTAGTTTTGGTCTCATTTTGCTCTAAGAAACTTACCTAACCATCTATTTATCATCCATTTTCACTCCATTCATTCCATTTTAATGTATATTTGATGTCCTTTCAGGTATTTAGCTTTCATTTGTCAATTTGTAAAGTTTTTATAAAAGTTTGATTTTAAGTGCAAATTTGGCAATTTCAAAAATTCCCGTAATCACTCTATGGTTAATATGGATGTAGGCCACTTGAGAACGAATGGAATACATGAATGAGAATCTTGGGAACTAGGACCAAGCCACCTATGCTTGGTTCCAACAAAATGAGCTTTATTAGTCCTATTTGGAGCTAGTCAATCATGACTAGTTATCTAGAAATCCCATCTAAATAGGGCAGTTTTGGGATTCCATTATATTTGTCATATTTCTTGCGATGAGGGTAGTGAATTCGAATTGAATAGATGGATTAGAGTAGACGATTTTGTTAGAGTGAATGTAGATCAATTTGTTTCATGAGACTCCTTATTTAAGAGCCACAACTTTGATGGCTCATACATTGACTTATGATACTTTTATGCTGTGATACTTTTGGTTTGAAGAATTAATTGGAAGACTTGTGCTATTCTCATTTTTCTGCTCAATGTTATGGATGTGTAACTGATTTAAGCTTCTGATATCACCTCTCAAGTGTGCAAGGCAAGGGTGGAGGGCCCCCATCCCAAGCTAAGTACACTTCATTGTTAACTAGTTTTATTTTCTGCAATTTGTTTAATGTAGAACTGGTTTTTGATGGCTTTATTTCAGATTGCTTTATGATTCATGAATGGTATTTGATTGCTTTAGTTGTTAGTTGATTCATCACTTTATTGAATTGAAGAAACACTAGTGTTCAAGTTGAGCATCTCTTCTGCTGAAATGATGAGTTACAACTAGTTTTCTTGATATGCATGCAAGTGGTTTTGTTATGGTTTTGAATAAGTGAGATGAATAACTTATGATGAAATACTTTATGAGTCTCTTAAGTTAAGATCTTCTTTCATTAACTTATCCATATCAAATTCTTGATTTTAATCTCTGATTCATTAAGTGATAGTTGAGGCAAAGGTGGTCTTCTTGAGTTAAGACCCATCTTAATATTCTTCCTCTACTGTAAACAAGCTGAATTAGAGTTATAGGATGTATTGCTTTTGAATAAATTATATTTTAAAGTTTGATTATCTCTGATCTTCATACATAGTGAACTTGCCTCAAAGTATGAACAACCCGGATTGATAATAAATACTTGTGTTAGTTTAGGTACATAAATTAGCCCAACATTGGCACCGTTGCCGGGGAGGCAAATATCGGCATAGTCAATAGAAAGATAAAATTCAAAACAAACAAAAACATTAGTTACATTTCTTTTCTTTAATTATGTGTCTTTATGCCTAGATTTAGAGATCCTTAAGGTAGATTTATTAAAAACCCCCCACACATAGAGATAGGATCATCACACACACCATTTACTGGTAATCCAATCATTGAGGAATTGGTAGAAAAACAAAGACTTGGCCAAAGATTAACTTTGATTGAAAGGCAAACTTTGCTAGCTTGGGAAGAAAAACAAAAACAACCATCAACTTTAGGTAAACAGAAAGAAACTATTAAAGGAAAACCATCTGTTTTTCCATCTATAAGTCAACCTGATTTTGAACAACCTGAATTTCTTCCCAAATTTGAAACAACTGAGCCAATGGCGGAAGAAGGACATGGATCGACTATCCTCACTCCTGAACAACGAATTGAGTATGAAAGACAACAAAGAGAATGGAGGAGGAAAAGAGAGGAGGAGGCAAAACAAGAACATGATAGGAAGATGGAGAATGATCAAAAAATGCAAGAAGATGGTGATCATGAGACTACTTTTGGTTTTCCAATAGTAGACACAAATGATATATTAGGAGAAGAAGTGAAAATGAAGAATATTCCACCTTCTGTATTGCAAATTTTTTATGGAATGTCCACAGAGGATCCCGATGCTTTTATGTTTGAATTTGATATTTTATGTAGAACATATGGGTATACTAATGACATCCATAAACTTCGTCTTTTTCCTGCAACACTCAAAGCAGCAGCTTTAAAATGGCTCATGGGTTTAGGAGGACAAAC
This sequence comes from Pinus taeda, assembly GCA_000404065.3. NCBI lineage: Eukaryota > Viridiplantae > Streptophyta > Pinopsida > Pinales > Pinaceae > Pinus > Pinus taeda. The sequence goes on from APFE030808881.1 coordinate 278,915, forward strand.
AATAACTTCTTGGGATAACATGAGAAAAGTTTTCCTTAAAAAATATCAAGCTTATTGTCGATCTAGAGACTCTAAGGAAGATTTTTTTCGAATGACACAACATGAAGATGAAAGTTTAGAGGAATATTTGGAAAGGTTTGCATATAATTTGCAAAAATCTAAACAACATTCTTTAAACCAAGATACCATTCGAACAATCTTTCTCAAAGGTGTAAGGGATGAATACCTTGACATTCTGAATGTAATGGGTAAAGGAGACATTTCAAATTTACCATTTGAAGAAATTGTAGAATTATGTCAAAAGTATTCTAGAGGAAGATCAAAAACTGGGAAAAGAGAAGTAAGTTCAAAGGCAGCAAAATCAGCTGCAGGAGGGATCACGAGAGCTGAGATAGGAAGTTTATTGGAAAACTTTAAAACAGACCTCTTAAGTACATTAGGAACACAAGTGGATGTTCTTAAGGCAAACAAGAAGAAAGAAGAACAAGAACAAGCCTTAGCAATCTTTTGTTCCAAGTGTAGGAAGAAACATCCATTAAGAGAGTGCCCTTTGGATAATATCCAGGTATGTGGTCTTTGTACAGAAAATCATTCCACAGAAAATTGTCAAAAATTGAAAGAATTGCAAATGAATTCAGTGGAAGAAGTGCCAGGAATAGAAGGATTTTATTATGTAGCACCTCGGAGACCATGGCAACCTAGGATGTCTCAGTAAACTCCACAACAATTCCCTCAACAAAGTTACCTCTATCCACCTCAAAATATTTGGACTCCTCCAATGCCATGGCAAGCTTGGCCTCCACAACAATATTCTCAACAACCTGCACAAGGTTGGAGAGGATATGGTTATGGGAATCAACCACCTCAGCAATATCAACAATACCAACAGCCATTTTCATACCCATCATATCCTCCATCGATGCCATTTCCGCAACAAAATTTTGCATACCCGCCATCCATTCCATTTCCACAGCAGAATCCACCACCATTGTTACCACAACCACAACAGTTACAGTTACCATCAAATCAACTGGGACCAACGCAATTTCCAGCCCAATCGGTGGCCAATCCGAATAACAAAGTGGACAAATCTGCATACACTATAGAGGAAGCAGCATATTTTCCAACTTACTCTATTCTTCCTCTGAATGATGTCCATTTAAGGTCTGGTAAAGTGCTTAAAAAGGATTCTCCACCAATTGTAGAAGAACCAACTGAACAAGGAGAATCATCTGAAACAGCACAAACTGAAATACAAGTTCAGAAAGGGAAATCAATTACAACTCAAACACCGCCTTACCCTGAAAGGTTAGTGGAACAACCAAAAGAAATAACCCTTCCTGAATTTGATATTTTAGATGAATTAAAGAATGCTTATGTAAAAATTCCTTTGTTAAAAGCAATTAAAGAAATACCAATATATGCTAAAACAATAAAGGAATTATGCATCAAGAAATCAGGGAAAAAGAGAAAGGATCCCTCTACAATCCAAGTCATTGGTAAGCTAGCAAGCCTTATGTCTACACAAACTACTGTAGAAAAATATCTTGATCCTGGTATCCCTATGGTTACTATATCAATCAACAATTTCTCAGTACCAAACACATTAATAGACTTGGGAGCAGCTATCAATGTAATGACATTAGAGACAATGAAAGCTTTGCAATTAAACGACATTAGAACAACTTCAACAATATTAGAACTAGCAGACAGATCTAAAGTTGTTCCGGAAGGAATATTAGAAGATATCATAGTCTCTTCGGATTCATGGGAATATCCTGTTGACTTCCTTATCCTGCAACCAAAAACAAATATGGGAGGACATCCTCTAATTTTAGGCAGACCATGGTTAGCTACCGTTGATGCCTTCATAGGATGCAGATCAGGAAGTATGATTATGTCACATGGAGATGAAAAGAAGCATATCGCTCTTTATTCACCTGCACAATCAATTTCTTTAGAATCAGTAGTTGAAACTCAAGAAAGACAACAGAGTAAATTAGTCTTGAGTATAAATCAATTCTATGATTCTAGAGAAGAAAAAGAGAAAGAAGACTTAATGGATCTTTTCATTTCAGAACCGAATATTTCAAAGCAGCTTAGAGAAGAACAGTATGAAGTTGCAAATAACCTTTTGAATCAGTGTTTCCAGGAAACTTGTACTATTCAAACCTTGCGAAATTCTTTTATAAATATCTTTCCTGTAAACACAATTTCCAATCCAACGATAAAAACAATTGAGGTATATCCTAGGAAACATTTAAATATTGGAAACCAGCTGCAATCAAAACAAGAACAAGAGGTAACTGCATTACTACGGAAATACTCAAAAGCATTTACCTGGGATTATACTGATATGCAAGGAATCCATCCTAGCACATGTATCCACCACATCTATACTGATGATAAACTTAAACCTGTTAGAAAACATCAAAGACGAATGAATCCTATGATGAAAGAAATAGTGAAAGAGGAACTGCAAAAACTGTTAAATGTTGGATTCATCTATCCTATTTCAGATAGTCAATGGGTTTCTCCACTAGTTATTGTACCAAAGAAAAATGGAAAGTGGAGGGTATGTGTAGACTATCAGGAATTAAACAAAGCTACATTAAAAGATCATTTTCCTCTACCATTCATTGACCAGGTGTTAGACTCTTTGGCTGGAAAGAAATACTTTTCTTTCTTGGATGGGTTTAGCAGGTACAACCAGATTAGAATAGCAACAGAGGACCAAGACAAGACTATGTTTACTTGCCCATGGGGAACCTATGCATATAAAGTTTTTCCATTTGGTTTATGCAATGCACTTGCAACTTTTCAAAGAGCAGTGCTTGCAATATTTGCTGATCTAGTCCATGAATGTGTAGAGGTGTATATGGATGACTTCACAGTTTATGGAAATACCTATGATGATTGCCTCAACAACCTTGAAAAAGTCTCGAAAAGATGTATAGAAACAAATCTTCCATTAAGTAACGAAAAATGCTATATGATGTTAACAGAGGGTATAGTTCTAGGCCACCATATTTCTGCTTCAGGAATTAAGGTGGATCCAGCCAAAATCCAAGTCCTAGTTAACTTGATGCCACCTACAACACAAAAGGAGGTAAGAAGTTTCTTGGGCTATGCGGGCTATTATAGACGATTTATTGAAAAATTTAGTAAAATAGCTCAACCTCTGTTTAAACTATTAGCACGAGATGTTGAATTTCAATGGACAAATAGCTTTCAAAATGCTTTTCAAATTTTAAAAGACAAACTGTCAGTGGCACCCATACTTCGTGGGCCAAACTGGTCTTTGCCATTTCATATTTCCACTAACGCATCGGATACTGCGATAGGTGACTCTCTTGGACAGAAACAAAACTTGTTCAATTATGCAATATACTTTATAAGTAAGAATCTAACTCCTGCAGAATTGAACTACACAGTCACAGAAAAAGAAATGTTAGCTGTTATACATGCGGTAAATAAATTCAGGCATTATATAACAGGATATCAAGTTTTCATTCATACAGATCATTCAGCAATAAAATACTTGATGAATAAACCCATCACCAATGGACGAATTACAAGATGGCTTCTGTTACTGCAAGAATTTAATATCACAATACAAGACCGTCCAGGCAAAGAAAATCAAGTGGCTGACTTTCTGCCCCGAATACAATCACCTGATGACCCAAATCCAGTGATAGACAACTTTCCCAATGAACATTTGTTTGCCATAACAGTAAAAACCCCTTGGTTTGCAGATATTGCAAATTACTTGTCATCTGGAAAATTTCCAACTCAATTTACTAGCAAGCAAAGAAAGAAAATTGTTAGAGAAAGTTCTAGATATAGCTGGGTGAGTGGTGATTTATTTTATACTGGTTCAGATCTAATGATTAGAAAATGTGTGCATGAAGATGAAATATTGGACATTCTAAGATCATGTCATGATGAACCATGTGGTGGTCATTTTACAGACAAACGAACATCATATAAGGTGCTGTAACTAGGCTATTATTGGCCATCTGTCTTCAGAGATTCTAAGGCATATGTCAAGCAATGTGACAGTTGCCAAAGAACAGGGAGACCAATCTTATCAGATGAGATGCCGCTCAAACCACAAGTCCTCATCGATCCATTTGAGCAGTGGGCACTTGACTTTGTTGGACCCATTAATCCACCATCAAATGGAAAAAGGTACATTCTAGTATGCACAGACTACGTTACCAAATGGGCGGAAGCCAAAGCAGTGAGTAGAGCAACAGAAGATATTGTGGTCACCTTCCTCTTTGAAGAAATTTTTGTGAGATATGGTGTACCTAGACAGATTATAACAGATCAAGGAACACAATTTACATCAAAGCTAGTATGAGATCTGACAGAAAAATACAAGATTAAACACAGGAAGTCTACACCATATCATCCTCAAGCAAATGGTCAGGTAGAATCCACAAATAAAGTGCTGGAAAATATCATGACTAAGACAGTACAACTGAACATAAAAGATTGGTCTGAAAAGTTAAAGGATGCATTATGGGTGTACAGGATCACATGGAAGAACACAACTGGTTTTAGTCCATACCAGTTGGTGTATGGGAAAGAAGGCTTATTGCCGATCAAATTTCAGATACAAACATATAGACTAGCAGCTGAATTGGGAATGGACTAAACTGAAGCACAACAACAAAGGATCATGGAATTGAATTAGTTGGATGAGCATCGTCAACAAGCTATAGAACATACAACATTGGTGCAACAACAAAGAATGAAATGGCACGATAGATACATCAAGACAAAGACATTTCACAAGGGCGACTGGGCCTTACTTTTTGACTCCAAATTCAAAGACTTCAAAGCAAAGTTTACGACACACTGGCTTGGTCCATATGAAATTGAAGAACTCTTTGACAATGGAGCAGTAAAGACCGAGACAATTGACCAGGACCCCACCTCATTTATCGTAAATGGACATAGGCTGAAAGTTTATACTAAGCCTATCAGTACAGAGAAGCATTCATGAAACAACTGGTAGAAGAAAGAGGACTGGAAATTTTGGCTCAGCCATCTTCCAGTTTGAAAAATGAATAATATATATATATATATATATTTATATATATATTAAATATAATATATATTATAAATATGTATATAAAAAAAAAAAAAACAACAAAAGAAAAAAACATAAAAAATAATTTGTTTGCTGGTGAAAACCAGGCAACTAGCACCATGCAAGCATCAATTCATAGGGGAAAACCCGGGTAACCTGGACTCTATGAATTCTAAATACTTGTTCTACTGACTCACACAATTTCAATGTAGGGACTCTCCACAATTGACTTGGGGACAAGTCAAACCTTCAGCAAGGGAGAATATTAGGCTTTTCACTGAAGAAGCTGAGGTATTACATTGTCCACATTTTGCATTGTCCACATTGGGACCTGAAGCAAGAACTTGTTGCAGCAGAACCTGAGGAAATATGTCAAGAGTAATACAACATTTTATAAGCATTGCAGAGGGACCTGAGCTGAGACATTACTACAGAGGGACCTGAACAATTCAAGAAGTGGAGCATGGAGAACAAGGCGCAGCAAATAACATCTACTTTTCATCCATCTACAACATTTTGACTTCATCCCACCTGTACGGACATTATATAAGGGAGTATATTCATAGTCATTTTGTGCTTGAAATTCAAATTTTTTTTAGAAATTTTTCGTTTTTGATCTAATTGAAGTTAGTACCTGAGGATATTCATTAATATCATGACATTTCCTATATTCTATATCCCATATTCCCTTTATACATTTCATTTCATTCATAAACATTCCTCATACATTCCCTATATATTCCATTTCATTAACCCTAGGTATTTTTCTTTAGAAGTGAAGGGACCAAACTAGGACAACTCTTTTCACCTGCACATAAACTCAAAGCATTAGTAGGAGGAAATAATTTTAAAAATGACCCCAATGGTCATTTTAAAATTATAAAATTATGTTATAAAAATTATGCGCTATATGGAAGTTAAAAATCATTAACATATATATCATAAGTTTATAAATGCGCTAAAGTGATTTCCCAAATGCGCATAAGCTACATGGTATAAGGTATATATACAAATCAAATGCACATATCAAAAGGAATATAACATAGTTACAAAGGGCCGAGGGTTATCATAGCAAAGTATATGCGTTGCAAAGGAATGATATATGGTGGAGGCCGTAAGTATTAAAACATGGTAGTGGGAGAATGGTATTCAAACAAAAATCATTGCAACCAATGATCATTACACCATAAGCAGAGAATGGTTATACGATGGGTATAATGACAAAGCAATTGCAATGAGTCAAAATGGTAAACACCATACAACACACAGGTACGACTGCACACGGTGTCATGGCAGATTATTATCTATTGGTTGAAATGTTATGCAGGGATCGTTCGTACAAAACCATGACTTGGCCAATCCTTATGACACAGTCGGGCGACTGGTCAATAGGACGGCCATGTAAGCCATGAAATTCAAAATAACTCAACGGATATACAAGGGTCTGTACAGCCCGAAACGGTCATGAATTGACCGAGCCATTGCACTGATTAAAACAACAATCCCACCATCGTTTAACCCATCATATTCATCACCCATAAGCTCAGAGAAATGGTGTTGCAACTGTGGCTTTGTGAAAAGAGAAGTGAACCGAGTTGAGAGAAATTTAAAGAAGAAATCCGAGTCTAATGTGCAGAGAAAGCCGAGTTTCAGGATCTAGCAAGGTAAGACTGGAGTTTATTTCGCTCGGCGACTGTGGATATGTATGATTGCTTGTCATTAAACTGATAGATTTTCTTCTTTGCCATCAGTTTGACTGACAGAAGAAAAAGGGATTTGAAGTGCTCGTTTACATTCCACGCGCCCAGTGACAGACAGGTAACACTATAAAACCGTGATAACTCCAAGTTGACAGCACTTAGGGATAGATTAACAGATTTTTATGCGTCAATCATGGTATAGAAACATTGGTCAACCAGGCAGCATTTAAAGTTTAAGATATTGCATGCATAACACGTTAGAAGAATTCAAATTAAACATGGAATATGATGCATTAAACATGGAGAGTTAGTTTGAACAGGAGAGGCAGAGAGCGCCAAAGGTTGTTTATATTAGCATTGATTGTTTAATTGTTGTTTCATTTAACATTCCCTTTTGTTGCGCGCTATTAGCTGTGAGACATTGGTGGTCTCCGTCATGTGTTTGTGCATGTTAATATATGGTTTGACCAGAACAGAGGAACGCATACTAAATTGTCATATGTGCTATTGGCTGCCAAAAGAAGTCGGATTCTTGAGTAATGCTGAGTACGTAATGTCATGCTGAAGCAAGGGAGTGTTGTAGGATGCACCGATTTAAAAACAAATGACATGCATTCATGCCCTTGCTGCGTGCTTGTGCACTGTGATTTCCATTTGTTTGTGCCATTTACATCGGAACAGAGGATTGAAATATGTGGGGACTGGTTGCATAAATATTGTGTGTAGTCCTAAGTGAGGTTTTGACTGCATGAAAATTTAGTTGATGATGATGATTTGTATTGTCCCGTGTTGTTGAGGCCGAGAGCCAAATTATTTAAGTTTTTTTTTTAAATACACAGTAACTCATGTTTTTTTTGAGCTAAGTAAACATGGTTATTGTTGCATGTGTATTTAATTTTCAAAACAAACAGAGATCAGTATATTGACAGAAGATATTCAGGTGTTGTTTATATTAAATAGGGGACTTAAACAGTGTTTTTGCAAAGGATAACAGAGGCTAAAAAGGATAGAGTTGATTTGGGTTTGAGGCTGAAGGTAAGCATCTTTGCCTCCTGAATTTCATTTTAAAAGAAACAACAAGTCATAAGTTTTTATTTTTAAAATGAAGTTAGTAACAGCAGAGGCCTATATTGAATGGTTTACAAAAACTATGGCAAACAGAGTAGAACCATAATTTCAAATAGAAAGCTGGGGAAAAGAGGCTGTAGAAAAACTGTATCAGGCAGGGATGATAGGTTTCTTACAGAAATTTAATGGCCATTCTAATGAGATCACCAAAGACTTCATAAATAATTTCAGTCAAGACCAGACTCTGGTAGGAGAAATTATTGTCCCGGTAACACAAGAGTACTTGTCTAAAGCCTTAGACTTGCCAATGATAGGGGAGAAGTACCACAAAGACCTCCACTTCAAGGAGAAAGCTTGGACTTTCTTCTTGGAGAAAAACCATAAGGGAACGTTTGATAGGACAAAAGGGATACCCAGGGAGTGGTTTAATGAACCATGGGGAGAACTAGTCTTGGTCATTCAAAAATTCTTGACTTGTGATCGTGGATATAGTATCACTCATTTATATCATGTCAAACTTTTACAGCACATCAGAGGGGAAGATAGGATTAATATACCATACTTCCTATATAGGAGTCTTGTAAGAATGATTGAACAGTCAAACAGGAGCACAGGCCTAAAGCAGCACAGATATACCATCAAGGATTAATCAAAATCCTAGTGGAATACCAGGTGAGGTCACAGGGTATAGTGTGGAGAGAATTCATGATTAAGAATCATTTTACTGAACAGATTGTTGAAGTACAAGACAAGATAGAACATGAAAACAGGAGCTTGTTGACTTCCCCCTTATATCCAAGACCTAGAGCTAGAAATTTGGCCATGAATGAAACTAAAGTATCTGTCATGTCAATTCCTAGGAGGTTTAGGAACAAGAGTCCTATTGATTTAGACAAAGAAGTAGAGGCATATTCTCCTAGAAAACAAGAAGCACATGATATTGAACAAGAAGTCCTTGAATGAGATTCCACATATGATGATGATGCGGCAGCAGCATCATTGATGAAAACAACACAAGACTTTGAAAAGGAAATCAATTTGGCTAAAATCCAAGACTTGACTGATCAGTTAGAAATTAGCAAGATCTTGGAAAAGCAATTAACAGAAGAAAACAAAGCACATAAGAAAGATAATGCTAAGCTGATCAGAACAAATGAAAAATTAAAAGAAGAAGTAGGCAGATTGAAATGAAGAAATGAATTACTGTCTAAGCAAGCATTCAAATGGCTAAAGGACCAAAACATGTGGCAGGCCAAATATGAGAAACAAAAAGTTAAAGCAGCTTTGTTCAGGGATAGGCATGAATCAGGATTTGATTGTTTGGACAGGGAAACAGCTACAGGTACAACATCCACTATAGAAGGCAGAGGTTCCAGGAGGAGCAAGCAAGCATGGGGACATGCTTGAGGATCAGCGAGGGAGAGATGTTGGGCCTTAGTTTTGGTCTCATTTTTCTCTAAGAAACTTACCTAACCATCTATTTATCATCCATTTTCACTCAATTCATTCCATTTTCATGTATATTTGATTTCCTTTCAGGTATTTAGCTTTAATTTGTCAATTTCTAAAGTTTTTATAAAAGTTTGATTTTAAGTGCAAATTTGGCAATTTCAGAAATTCCTGTAATCACTCTATGGTTAATATGGATGCAGGCCACTTGAGAACGAATGGGATAGATGAATGAGAATCTTGGGAACTAGGAACAGGCCACCTATGCTTGGTTCCAACAAAACGAGCTTTATTATGCCTATTTGGAACTAGTCAATCATGACTAGTTATCTAGAAATCCCATCTAAATAGGGCAGTTTTGGGATTCCATTATATTTGTCATATTTCTTGGGATGAGGGTAGTGAATTCGAATTGAATAAATGGATTAGAGTAGATAAGTTTGTTAGAGTGAATGTAGATCAAGTTGTTTCATGAGACTCCTTATTTAAGAGCCACAACTTTGATGGCTCATACATTGACTTATGATACTTTTATGCTGTGATACTTTTGGTTTGAAGAATTAATTGGAAGAATTGTGCTATTCTCATTTTTCTGCTCAATGTTATGGATGTATAACTGATTTAAGCTTTTGATATCACCTCTCAAGTGTGCAAGGCAAGGGTGGAGGGCCCCCATCCCAAGCTAAGTACACTTCATTGTTAACTAGTTTTATTTTCTGCAATTTGATTAATGTAGAACTGGTTTTTCATGGCTTTATTTCAGATTGCTTTATGATTCATGAATGGTATTTGATTTCTTTAGTTGTTAGTTTATTCATCACTTTATTGAATTGAAGAAACACTAGTGTTCAAGTTGAGCATCTCTTCTGCTGAAATGATGAGTTACAACTAGTTTTCTTGATATGCATGCAAGTGGTTTTGTTATGGTTTTGAATAAGTGAGATGAATAACTTATGATGAAATACTTTATGAGTCTCTTAAGTTAAGAGATTCTTTCATTAACTTAACCATCTCAAATTATTGATTTTAATCTCTGATTCATTAAGTGATAGTTGAGGCAAAGGTGGACTTCTTGAGTCAAGAACCATCTTAATATTCTTCCTCTACTGTAAACAAGCTGAATTAGAGTTATAGGATGTATTGCTTTTGAATAAATTATCTTTTAAAGTTTGATTATCTCTAATCTTCATACATAGTGAACTTGCCTCAAAGTATAAACAACCCGGATTGATAATAAATACTTGTGTTAGTTTAGGTACATAAATTAGCCCAACAGTCTTCGAGTCAACTACTTTGACATTGGTGAATTTTACGGGTTTGGTTGTGGGTCTAGATAGCAGATAGGTAATTCTTGGTGTTACCCAACACTATTAGGTTCTCATCCTCCTATGAAATTTCAAACCCGCCACCCAACATCTTCCACTAAGGGAGATAATTATTCAAACCTGTATAACTATAGCCACCTTGATTCGTGGCCTAATGCAACATATAACTTTCATAGTCTTATCCCCAAAGGAGCACCCTAAAGCTAATCTTGGGTGAAGTGGGAGGGGGGGGGATGTTGGACCTTCAACCCTTATAGTAAATTTTAGGTAGGAGAGGCCACATGGAGCGTCATTTGACCCCTAAATTTTTTTGAGTTGTTGGGTGACCTCTCATGTGGTGGTGGAGGCTAGTGGATACACACGTTATATGGATAATGTCTATATCTTGACCATCTCCATGTTATTCATTTTGTGTGTGTGTATTTTATTGTGTGTTTACTTTATATATCTAACGATATGTTATTTTCAGTTTCTATGACCTAATAGAACATCTGTAAAGTTGATCTATTTCCAATGTAATATTCTACCACTAATGCAATAGTTGTAGTGACCTACTGGTTTAGTGTACCACAGACTTAACTATGGTCAATTAAAATAATCCATCCTTGTAAAACATTTCATGTGTTTAGTTTTGAGTGTGTTTTATTTTGAGTGTGCCTTTAGTTTTTGTATAGTCATTAATTTCATTTAATTTTAATATATATTGTGGTTTGAACTTGTGAGAAACCTTGCTCAACTACAATAAAAATATCTCATGCTTCCCATGTGTCAATTTTAAGTTAAATCTTGTTTCAATGTCATTTTTTTTTTTTGTCTTATTTTGTTTTTAACTTATTAGTATTATAAATGTGTGTGTAGGTTGGTTAATTGTATTATAAGTTGGTCATATCATTGTCATACCCTTCACCACCACCCACTTTCCTCCCTTCATTTGTTTTAGGCTACACAACAACTGTATCCTTTGGACACCTTCCCCCAATTCTTGGTATGCCACATTCGTCCCCTAGGGTACCTCCATCTAGTGTAACAACCTATGGGACTTATGACCACCCAACTCACCACCTTCTCCATCTGATCCATCCCTAGTCTCATCACTCATACACCATCAACTAGTCCCCCTTGTTGTAGTGATTAATGTTTATTCCACTATGGTTTCTCCACCTATCCCAATGCATCTCCTAACCATCATCCTAATTTGATAGCATAGAGGATGTGCCAATGCATTTTCCCTCTAGCTATCTCATGTAATTAAGTGTTCCACTTGCTACTGAATCTCTATCATTCTGTAAGAAATTCACAATAAGATCATTCATTGATGAAATTTTATGTATCATGAATAGAATTGATTTAAGAATTTTTGTTTAAATTACATGATTTTATTCTTGTAATGATCTATGGTGGAAGAGTGGAGAGAATAGGGCCACGAAGGAGAGAAAATCATACTATTGTTTGTGATTAGTTTTCTTTAATTTAATTACAAATGATCATTTTGTAAATGTGGTAATGCTTTGCAAAAAAATATTATAATAATGTTGTTTATTTATGTAATCTTTAAAAGGATAAACCACATTGAAACAAAAAAACATGAGATCCTTCTTCTAGTAAGAGCAAAAAGCTCAAATTTGGAAACAAGTTGATAGTGGTTAATGAGTTACCAATGAGTGTCATTTTGTATATATTGTACGATATGTCGTACGTCCATGTTTGGGCACAACGTGTAACTTTGCATATTTGGAATACTATGTCATTTTGTAAAACTATATAATTGATTCAATTTTGGATACACACACGTACACATTGGGGAACATTTTATTTTTACTGAAATTTTTGGTTATTTCACGTTGATGAATGATTGTGATGGTGATGATGATCATGATCATTGATGCCTATAGATATACAAACAAAATAAACGCTAGGTCATTTAATCAATATCATCATTTTAATTGATAAGTGTTCATTTTCTAACTATGATAGGGGCAACATTTATTTTCATCCATTAAATTGTTTTTTTCGACACATTATGCATCCTTATAGTGGAATTAGAATGCTCGTCCTCAGTATAACTAACAATAAATTCAAGTATTAGATTACTAGTTTGAATTTTAATGTACATTAATTTTAAGTTTTGAAATTATAAATTTAAAATTTGGGATTTTTTTCATTAACAATATGTAAAGATGGTGAACCAAGAATCATTCTCCATCCAAGTAAAATAAACGATTATACCTAATACATTCACTCTTCTACAAAAACTAACAAGTTGAGTTATCATTATGAGATTAATTTTATCGAATTATTTACTTGTTTTCAATAACTTCCTTTCCACATGTTAAATGGAAAATGATATTATTCATGAATGCATTCCAATCAGAGGTATAGAACCATTTTAACCCTATTCTTGTAATTGCTATAACACTTATATAACTATGATTTCTCTATATAGTTATACATTTTCTCAATCATCAGACCTCATCGCACCTAAAGAACATGAGGAGGATCCTTACTTTCAAAAAGATCACATCGATTTCTCACAATACATGAATTTTAAGGTAAAATATACTATGTTTCTCAACATTATTTACCCTATAAGATTGTGATTTGCATCAACACAATCCAATACTGGATTGGTATTCAATAATACATTAACACATTGATTTTTGTTGGCCATACAATATTGACATCAACACATTGATCATATATGGAATACACATGGTCATCATACATCAATCATGTTACCAAGAAGCATGCATGTCGAATAGGCCCCATTGTTGTAGCTAGCTATGATATCACATATAGAGCTTGGAATAGTATTACTTCTTCCCCTAACATGATCCTTACTCTATCTTTCATTTATTTTACCACCTTTTGAACGCATCTCCCCACTTAATGGTAAAAAATGATTCCAATATTCCTTCAAAAGCCCTATGATCTAGATTTATGCAGGAATGGAATGAAATACAAACTTAAACAGAATCATAGAGCTACAACGAAAACTTAATTTCAATTCATTAATAACAAATACTCAAACTATTTACATGCAAAATGGAAATAAACTAACATGACTGATGGTAGCTTATCTCTAAGAAGAGATGTAATGGCTACATGCCTTATCAACTTTGTTACAATGATTATCGAAGAACCGTTTGTTATTTAGAAGTAAGGGAAAGCCATAAAGATACGAGAACCTAACCCTAAGAGATGAAGCACGAAAAGTTTGTCAGTCCTATTGGGGTAAGTTGGACTGCGAGCTTCCCGGGGTTGTAACTTTAGCATATGACCTTCATTTGGCTATCATAATACCTCATTTTGAAGACCTCCACAAGGAAGAAAAACACAATTCTTGAACAAATTTGGGCACTTCTCTAGTCACTTTGTTTTCCCAAAAAAACATCTTTTTAGACCTCAAAACAACTATGGAAGTTTAGGTTTCGAAAAAATGCCAAAACTAGTAACTGAGCTAGAAATTATGAAACTAAAAGGAAATAGTGTTTGGGGTCCAACTACAATAGGTTGGTGGCCACCAATATCCACCTAGATAATTCATCCCCACTTTGGCTTCAACGATCCCCATTGTGTTCAGTGTCTCCATGAGATGGGCAAAATTTCTGCTAAACTTGGTCCCTGGTGAGCCACCTGCCCTGGTGTAGAATTTGGTCAAATTTGAAAACCTGATACAATTGAATGATCTATTTGAAATTATTAATAATATGTGTTTCCATGATCTGATCATTTGTGGCATGTTCCATGCAGTTCGGATTGAGCTTCATTGGTGTCAGCTGTTCAACAACATCTGATGTGTCTAGCAATGGGCGAAAGTATGGCCGAAGGTAGTCTAGGTTGAACACTAGGTGCTTTATAAGCTTGAAATCTTTGTATCCCACAAACTTAGTGATGTTTTAAGGCCATATCAAAGTTGTTGGAGGTTTTGATGGGCTCCAACAAGGCATTTTTTCTGTAGATGCAACCAAACTTTGTTGTCCACCTAAAACTTATGTGGGACCTGACATTGATCATGTCATTGTTTTTACTTGCAGTTGGGTTTATCCAAGATTTCATCAATCTACTGGAATATGTATTAGATGCATTCAGTAAACCTGGTTGTTTTATCAACCTTAGATTGTGTGCACATTTTTCCTCTGTAGTTGCATGAGGCATGGCAAAATCAATCAGACACAATGGTTGTAATTAGAGACCCACTCGAAAGTAGTTGTGACTTGTTGAGCTACTGAGAGATCTATTATAGTTTTGTTTCACATAGGAAAGGTTCTCATCGCATGTTCATGGATGCTTGGATTTCTACATGTGTAGTATGTACATGATCATCCTATTGATGACCTTTGTCTGACTATGAATCTAGGGATGGAATGAAGTCGACTTGGTGAGATTGGTTTCCAATAATGACCAGATGCTCGACCAAGAACGGGTCTGGAACATATTAACTCAGCTAGATATGATGGTCTTTGACATATTGAAATGTACCCACACCCTTTCGAAGAAGAGTTTGGCAATGTCTTGTGTTGTGACACTCTTCTTGTAAGCTGTCTATATGGCCATCTTAGAAAGCATATCCTCAACCACAAATACACAATCATTTCCATGCTTGGTAGAAGGGAGTTCATGTAGATAGTGCATGGAGATGGATTTGAAGGGTTGGATGGGAGTAGGAAAAGGAGTGTATAGGCCTCGGTTCTTGATGGTTGGCTTTCAAATGGAACAGACAATGCATGATCTGATATATTTTCTAACATCCTACTGGAGTTTTGGGAAATAAAAGTACTTCTACAGTACTATTAGAATTTTATCTAGACTAAAGTTCCCTACAACCTGAATATATTTGTGCCTCCCAAATCATCTTGCAATGCTCCCTTGGAGGAACAAAAATGTGACCTAGGTAGCATAATAATGCGTCATGGAGGTGGAAGTCCAGTAATTTCTTGCCATCTATTAGCATCTGGTATGTGGTGGTCAACTCTAAATCATTTTTTTATAGTTGCAATGATCCAAAGGTCTCATGGACATAAGAGTTGAGAATAGTTGTCACTGCTGCAATGAGGGGCTGACTAAGACAATCTACAACATGATTGGTGTAGCTACCCTTCTTATATTTAATGTTAAAATGGAATTGTTGTAGATATGGAAATGTGAGTATTGGTGTAAGGAAAAGGTGGTGCTTCAAATCAACAAATTCCTTTTTTTTGGGATTCAGACTAGAAACAATTTTCTTTCACTCTGCCCTTGATATCTTGACTCAAAGGCCAAGTGATATGAGAGAATCTCAACATGAAACTTCGTTAAAAATTTTCAAGGCCCAAAACTTTGCGAAGTTTTGTTAGAATGGTTAGGCGTGGCCAATCTCGAATGACTTGGATCTTAGTCGAATCCACATTCATACATTCCTCATCAATGATGTAAGTCATATATTGGACCTAGCTCATGCTAAAGGTGCATTTATTTAAGTTGGGACATAATTTTTGTTTTTGTAGGGTTTGAAGGACCTATTGAATGTGTTGTAAGTGCTCTTCCCAACTCCTGCTAAAGATGAGGGTGTTGTCCAAATATATAACCACAAATAAGTTGGTGAAGGGCTACAAGATGTCATCGATTAGCCTAATAAAGCTTACAAGGGAATCTTTGAACCTGAAAGGTATGCCTAACCACTTAAAAATGCCTTCCTTATATTTGAAGGTGGTTTTCCATATATATATGGGTTCTATTGGAACTCGGTGATAGCTTGACTTCAAATCAGGCTTGGTGAAGTACTTGTGCCCCTTGAGCTGGTCAAGAAGGTCATCAATCCATGGGATCAGATACCTATTCTTGATAGTGATTTGTTTAGTTCCCAATAATCAATGTAGACTCTTGAGGTCACATCCTTCTTCTTTACAAGTATAACAATGGTCCCACAAGGTGAGGAACTTGGTTAGATGTGCTTTTTCCACAACAAATCCTAGATATGTCACTTGATTTCTTCATTTTCCAAAAAATAGTAGTTGTATTAGTCCATTGGGTAGAGGTTCTCTAAGGATAAAATAAATTGAATGCTTGACTTGATGGTGCAAAGGTACCCTTATGGGGGAGGAGAAGATGTCCTTGAATTCTTTCATGACATTATCCACCTGCTTCTGCTGCATGGAGGAAGCCTTCCCGGGGGCCATGGATATGGCCATGATCTTACCTCTACTTTGATAAAATAAAAATTAAAAGAAATTTCCCAGTTCAGGAGCTGATCTTACTGCATTGCTTAGTAGAGATAAAATAGATGGTAGTAGGTGGGGCTATGTCAGGTAGCCTATATAGCTCACTTCCCAAAATAACAATAATCGTGAGAGCCAAGGACTCATACATAATATGATGCCTCCACAAGTATGGTTTCCCTAATAACACATCACAAACTTTAGGAGGAGCAAAATCACATAGTACCTCATACGTGAAGGGCTTCATGTTGTAGGGAAGGCATCATTGCTGGCTTATGCAAAGATCTTGTCATTAGTATAGCCACTCAACGGTGTATGGTTGTGAGTTTGGTGTTGTCGGTAGGCCTAACCTCTTAATGACCTCTGCTAAGATGAGGTTATTTTGGCTCCTACTATAGGAAATGAATTGCAATTCAGACCCCTTCACCCACGTATATGGGTGGAAGACATTCTCCCCTTCCTCTAGATCTTCAGGATCAATCTTCTAGACCTTGGTAGTGTTAATGGTGCGGTTGGGCTCTATACTAATCATATGCTTTCACTTTTCAATTACCTTGTCGGGTTTTGTTTTATATTCAAAACATGGATGTAACTCTGAAGCATTCAGTTATGCACTAGTGACTGCTTGGTGTGACACTCACCTGTGTTGTGAGTGGGTAGCTTGTGGAACTCACACCAATTTCGCATGTCCTTCTTTGCTCATGTGGTTCTATTCATTACTTATGGCTTCAGTGGATTGTCATGGGTCAACCCACCTTGGCTTTCTCCTTTGTTCTTCGGTTTGTGTGTGTCTTTTCACTACTTCATATTCGCAGATCCAAAGTCTCGCTTCTTCTGTTTAAATTTCTACTCGATCTTGACAACATATCAGTATGTGAAACCAAGCTAGGAGATGTCCAGGAAATCCATATCCTCCTGAATGTATTTGGGTAGAGTGTTACAGTACTTGATTACCAGATGTCACTCAAAACCATTGATATCGAACTTCGTGCGAAGGGTATGAAAATTATTTGTGAACTTTAGTATGTCCTACTCCCTACCCTACTGAAGTGTGGTCCATTTTATGTACTTATCTTCATAGCTCTTGACATGATAGTACTATTCATTGATGACATCTCAAAAAGAATTCCAAGAGGGTGTACCTGAAGATAGCGAGGGTTCCCACTCATCCCTCTTCTCACAGTAGCTTTCCCACTACTCCTTGACATGGGGGGGGTGGGGGGGGGTGCTTTGAGAAGTGCAAAGCTAATATTTTCCTAATTGGAAAAATTATTAACCAAAAAATATCCTTTCAGTAGATTCAACCATTTATCTACAACATTTGCATCTATATGACCTTCGAATACAGGGATATCCAATCTAACTTGTACCTTAAAGGGGGTGACACCTATGGAGTGACTATTGGATGAAGATGTGTCAGCTATTGGTATCCACTAAAGGATCACAGTAAATTTGTCCATTATCTTGTTCCTTTTTTGCTCAAGGGCTCTTTGAGAAATATTTTGAAAGGATGTATTTATAACTCACCTTTCATTTCTTCTGTGTCAATGGTCTTGCAAGGGATTAACTAGTTTAAGTCCCAAATAATTATACCCTCACCCCATTGGGTACATGCATTGAAAAATAGAGAAAGAGAAAACCGCTATGATACCACTATTCTAGATGTATGAAGGAATGGAATGAAATACAAACATAAATGAAAAAATAGATCTACGTGGAAAATAAAACTTCAATTCATTAATAACAAATACTCAAATTGTTCATGCATAATGGAAATAAACTAGCTCGAGTGATGATGGCTTATCTCTAAGAAGAGATGTGATGGCTACATGCTTTTTGAACTATGTTACAATGAGGCTTGAAGGAATTTTCATTATTAAAAAAGAGGGAAAACACTAAACATAAAAAAACATAACCTTAGGAGATAAAGCACCAAAGGTTTGTGGGCCTTGTTGAGGTAAGTTGAACAGGAAATTTCCCGGGGTCGTAACTTCAGCATATAATCTCTCTTTGGCTATCATAATACATTGTTTTGAAGATCTTGACGAGGAGGAAAAAAATGAATTTGAGAAATAATAATTGGCACTTTTGAATTTTCTCTGCTTTCCTAGAAAACATCCCTTTGGGCGTCAAAATGGCTCTGGAAGTTTATTACTTGAAAAAACTACTAAAAATAGTAATCGTGTTGGAAATTAGGAAATTGAAAGGAAATAATGTTGGGGATCCAAGTGCAATAGGCAGGTAGAAACTCATATCGACTGGGATTAGTTCTCCCCCCTTATGAAGCAATCATCCCCATTTTTGGTCAGCATCTCCATGAGATGAGGAATCTTCTATTGAACTTGGTCCCTAGTTAGGAACTTGCCTTGGTGCAAGAGTTAGCTAGATTTGACAACCTGATACAATTGAATCCTTTGTTGGCGAGTGTTCTTAATCTGTGTGTCCATGATCTGATTAGTTGCAGCATGTTCCATGTAGTCTGGGTTGAAATTTATTGGTGTCAACTGTTCAGAAATCCCTGATGTGTCTAGCAATGGTGTAAAGTATGACTAAAGATGGCCCACATTGAACATTAGGTACAAGCCAAGGAATGGAAGAAATATAAGGTCAAAACCATTGTCTCCCATAGCCTTGGTGATGGTGTAAGGAATGTATGAGAGTATTCAAAACTTTTGATGGGCTTTGACAAGGTGTTGCTTCTGCATATGCAACCAAATTTTATCGCTTACTTGAAACTAATGTGGCACATGATGTCAATCATTTCATTGTTTGTACATAGCATTGGATTTATCCAAGATTTCATGAACCTACTAGCAAATGTGCTTAATGCTTTTAGTAAAGCCAGTTTGTTTATAGCCTTGCACCATACATCTGTTAATTTTTCCTATTTAGTTGCATGAGGCATGACAACATCAATCAAACACAATGGTTGACATCCTTAACCCACTTGAAAGGGGTTGTGGCCTATCAAGCTATGGATAGATCTATTATATCTTTTCTACACATTAGGAAGGCTTTCATGCCATGTTTTTGGATAATTGTCATTGTACATTGTTAGTATCTGAGTGTTCATCCCGTTGACGACCTCTATTTGGATATGAGTCTAGGGATGGAATGAAGTCGACTTGGTGTGTTTGGTGTCCAATAATGACCAAAGGATCGACCAAATGTGTTGATGAATATATTAGCTCGATATGATATAATGGTCTACACGATCTCAAAATATACCTACACTAGTTTAAAGAAGAGTTTAGCAGTGTCCTTTTTTGTGATACTTTTCTTGCAGGCCACCAATATAGCCATCTTAGAAAATGAATCCACAACCATAAATACAAAGTCATTAGCATGTTTGGTAGAAGGGAGGAAAACATATAATCCATGGATATGGATTCCCAGGGTTGGTTGGGAATAGGAAGAGGACTGTATAGGCCTTACTTATTGATGGTTGGCTTGGTGTTTGGATAGGCAGTACATGATATGATATATTTTCCAATAACTTGTCATGTTTTTGGCCAATAAAAATAATTCTATAATACTAGAAAACTTTTCTCCACACAAATGTGTCATGTGACTTGACAGTAGTTTGCCTCCCAAATTGGCTTGGCACATTCACTTGAAGGAACACAAAGGTGGCCCAAGTATCATAATAATGCATCCTAGAGGTGGACGTTTGGTACTTTTTTTCCATCCACTAGCATTTGGTATGTTGTGGTAAACTTTGCTTAATTTTTTTATAGTTGCGTCCATCCATAGGTTTCGTGACCACAAGAGTTGAGAATAGTGGTTAGTGCTACAATCAAGTCCAATTAAGGCAACATGAAATATGATTAGTGTTGCATTTCTTGTATTTAATGTTCAAATGGAATTGTTGCAGATATGGTGACCAATTTTGATGGCAATCATTGCAAAACATTGCTTGTGTCTATATAAACTGAAGAGGTCAGTGATATGTGGGACCATTTCCTTCCCCATAATGTAATTTTTCCTTTGCCTACAAGAATGCACAACGGAATGCATCTTTGTATCATAGGAGGGGTATTTTTGAATTGTATCAAAAATTGTCTCACTGTGATAGACCACCAGATGGCCTTGCTTGATCAGAATTGCACCAATGACATAATTAGAAGTGTCTATCCCAATTTCAAATCATTATTGCAAATTTGGAAATGTGAGTATTGGTATAGATCAAAGGAATTTCTTCAGCTCAAGGAAAACCTTTTGTTAGGATTTCGAACAAAAAAATTTTCTTTCGATTTTCCTTTGGTATCTCGACTCAAGGCCTAAGTGATATGAGAGAATGGAAACATGAATCTTTGATAAAAATTGGCAAGGCCCAAAAAGTTCCAAAGTTTTGTTCGAGTGGTTATGGCTAGCCAATCCCGAATGAACTGGATCTTTCCCAGATCCACATGCATGCCTCGCTCATCAATTATGTAAGTTGGATAACGGACTTGGCTCATGCCAAAGGTGCATTTCTCCAAGTTGGAACATAATTTGTGTTGTCGCAAGGTTTGAATGACCTGCCAAATGTGTTGCAAGTGCTCTTTCCAACTCTGATTAAAGATGAGGATATTTCCTAGATATGAAACCACGAACAATGAAGGACCGCAAGATGTCATGCTTCAGCCTCACAAAAATCTCACGAGAATTTGTCAACCAAAAAGGGATGATCAATGATTCAAAGGCCTTTCTTGAATTTTAAGGCAATTTTCCATACGCCTGTGGTTCTATTAGAACCTGGTGATAACACAACATAAAAATGATATTTTTGAAGTACATGGCCCACTTGAGCTGGTCACGAATTTCATCAATCCATGGGATTGGATACCTATTCTTTGCAGTGATTTTGTTTAGTTCCTGACAATCAATTGTAGTCTCCAGGTTCCATCCTTCTTATGTACAGGTACAATCGGGCTCCCACAGGGTGAGGAACATGGTTCGATGTGCCCCTTTTGTATCAACTACTAGAACTACCACTTTATTTCTTCATTTTCCATAATAGGGTGTCCTTATATCGACCCATTAGGTAGAGGTGGTCTAAGAGCCAGTTCAATCAAATGATTGACCTAAGAGTGCAATGGTACTCCTATGAGTTTGGAGAACATGTCCCTGCATTATTCATCTACCCTATCCACTTGCTTCTGCCGCATGAAGGAACCCTTCTTGAGGACCATGGGTGTGGCCATAATCTTCCCCTTAATTTGGGATCAAAAAAAAAGAAAACAAATTTTCCGGTATATGAGATTATCTTACTGCATTTCTTAATAGAGATCAAAGAGATGTAAGTAGGTGGGTCTACCTCCAATATCCTCTACAGCTTACTGCCCAAAGTAATAATAATAGTGCGTGGAGTAGACTCATACAGAAGATGATGCTCCAAGAATTATAGTTGGCCTAATTACACATCATAGACTTCAAGAGGAGAAACATCACACAATACCTTATCTGTGAAGAGCTTGATGTTGTAGGGAAGGTGAAAATATTGGTTAACACAAAGGTGTCTTCCATTGTGGAGCCACCTGATGGTGCATGATTGTGAGTGTGATGTGGTGGGTAGGCCCAACCACTTAATGGCCTCTGCTAATATGAGGTTCTTTTGGTTCCTATTGTAGACAATGAAATGTAGTGGAGACCCCTTCACCCATGTGTTTGAGTGGAAGAGACTCTCCCCTTCCTCTAGAAAATGGGGCTCAATATTTTGGACCTTGATGGTGGTAATCATGGTGCTAGGCTTCGTGTTCATAGTATTCTTCCCTTTGGAGTTCCCCTTATCGGGTTCTCACTCAAAGTCAAAACATGCATCTAAATCTAAAGACTTCAGCTCGACCACGAATGACTACTTGGTGTGGCACACACTTGTGTTCTCACTAGGAATCTTTTGGAACTCATGCCACGTTCTTGTGTCCTTCTTTATCTTCGTCATGCTATTCATTGCTTGCGGCTTTGATGGGTTTTCATGGGTCATACAACCTTGAATTTTTCCTTTATTCTAAGGTTTGGTGGTGCTTTTTCCCTACTTTAGATCTGCAGATCCAAGTCTGGCTTCTTCTATTTAAATCTTTTCTCCAGCTTGACAACATATTGGTATGACACGCTAAGCGAGGATATGTTCAAGAACTCAATCTCATCCTAAATGTATATTATAAACAACCATAGTACTTGAGTACTAGATGCCACTCAGAGTCCTTGATACCCAACTTCGTGTGAAGAGTATGAGAAATATTTGTCAACTCCAACACATCTTGGTCCCTTCCCCACTATAGTGTGACCCAATTTATGTACTTATATTCAAAGTTACCAACATGATAGTATTGTTCCTTAATGACATATTGGAAATACTTTCAAGTGGTTGTGATTGAAAACAATGAGGGTTCCCTCTCATCACTCTACTCACAGTAGGTTTCCCACCAGTGACTGACATAAGGGGTGGCTTTCAGGAGTTCAAAAGTAATCATTTCTCCATTGGAAAAATTATAAACGAAAAAATATCCTTCTAGTAGTGTTAACCATTTAACTAAAATATTTGCATCTATATGAGCTTAGAATATAGATATATTGAAGTTAACTTGTACCTTGAAGGGGACAATGCCTCTGAAGTGACTATTGGATGAAGAGTTGTCACCTATTAGTATTCGTTGAAGCATATGGGAAAAATTGTCCATGATCTCGTGTCATTGTCACTCAAGGGATTCTTAGTGCAATAATTTGAAAGGATATCCTTCTCCCTTGTCATTCTTTTCTTCACTATGGGAGGCTATTGGTGTTAGTATGGATGGTCTTGCAAGAGATCAACCAATTCAAGTCCCAACCCCTTATACCCTGACAACATTGGAGACATGAATCAAAAAATAAAGAAAGAGTAGACCAATATGATACCACTGATCCATATTTATGCAGGAAAAATATGAACTATAGACTTAAACTAAAATAGAGAGCTACACTAAAAATTGAACTTCAATTCATTAATAACAAAGACTCAAACTATTTACATGCTGAAATGGAAATAAACTAGCTCAGGTGATGGCAACTTATCTCTGAGAGGAGACATCATGACCACATGCCTTCTGAACTATGTAACAACGAGGAATTTTTATTATTGAGCAACAAGGGGAAACCCTAAACATCCAAAAACCTAATCCTAGGAGACGAAGTGTGAAACATTTGTGGGCACTATTGGGGTATGTTGGACCATCAACTTCTTGGGGTTGTAGCTTTAGCATACAATATCTATTTGGATATCATAATACCTTGTTTAAAGATCTCCACGAGGAGGCAAATAAATAATATACAAGACCACTATTGGCACTTTTCTGGTTTCTCTGTTTTCCTGGAAAATTGCTTTTTGGACCTCAAAATGATTATGAAATTTTAGGACGTGAAAAACTACCAAAAGTAAGAATTGTGCTAGAAATTAGAAAACTAAAGAGAAATAGTGTTAGGGATGCAAGTGGAATAGGTAGGTTGTCACCAATATCCACATAGGTCACTCTGATAACTAGAGCCCTTAAAACAATTTCTCTTCGATTGAAACCATCACCTTACACTCAAGTTTCATTAATAAGGTATTTACCATTAGAAACAAATGTTCTTATTATATGTAATACACCAAGCTTGTCCATATTTCTAACACAACTAGTTATCTCTTGCATGAAATCCTCATAAGGCCTCTCCACAATAATTATAAGGAGATCTTATTAGGGTACTATTGTAGGGAAAATCCAATACCCCCATCTTTGAATTATTGACACAAATAATGTGGACCCTTTTATTAATTTTTGGCTAGGCATATTTTATGATTTTCATTTAAGTTAATTGGCTTCCAAATTTTGTGTTTTTTCATTTTCATTGTATTTCTATTTTTATTGTTTCATTGAATCGATTTTTCACTAGCTTTCCATCGATACTTGTTTTGCCTAATTTAGTCAACCAGTTTGTAAATGGAACTCCTTTGAAGTTTGATCATTTTCTCACTTAGACTACAAAATGTAAATAAATGTATGATATTTCAACTTGTTTCCAATTAAAATAGTCGCTCATTGTAAATATTAACTCTTAGTTAACTTTTACTATTTTTTTATTTTTCACTAATGGTCCTACAAAATGACCCAACTAAATTATACGACAGTTGAAAAACGTGTTTCGGATCTCGGTAATTTAATCCAATTTATAATTTTAAAACAAATTACCAAGCCCAGAATCTCAAAAATGCAAAACGGTAGTTGAATTTGTAGAATTGTTAATTTCACGTGAGCCCCACTCCTCATCATCTCCCTCCTTACAAAATCCCCATTTAAAAAAAGCTGAAATAAAAATTGCTATGCAATATTACATATCGCAAATTGTGAAAAACTTAAACACCTCATTTAAAAACTTACGATCGTCGATTTAAAAGTTTATGTAATGGGGTTTTCTTTGGTTGAACATAAGGTTCAAATTAGTCCTTGTAACTCCCGCCACACTCACCTCACTCATCCTCTACCTCCCCTCCTTATCCCTCCATAACCTTACCCTCCACTCACCTTACCATGCTCTCACCTCTCCTCACCTCCATTATCACTTATACATTTAACTTAACGTTGGATTCATATAAGCTTGGTTTGGTCTATGGTTGATTGTAAGGGTTTGGTTTTAAAATATAATATATATTATTAAAATTAATTATAATTAAATAATATAATTATAAATATTCAAATAATATAATTATTTTTTTAATTGAAGTTAATATCTATATAATTATTTAAAAAAAAGTTAATAAAAGAAAATGAGGCATTAATTAATTAATAACTGCAGTGTAATTTTAGAATTAGATTTTAATTAAATAAGCCAATAACAACTAATTCGAATTTTAATTAATTTTAATATACCAAATTTTGGATGCTCAATAAAATGGGGTTTTACTTGGCATGAGGCCTAGGATTACTCATTGGAAAGATAAAACTATGGAGAATGTTTCTAAAGTAGTTTCATTCTGAGATTTGATCACTTATTGGGTCTAAAATCCAGTAGAAGATCAAGCTATAAATTTTTTAACAAAACTAATTTCTGAGTTTAGTTTTTATCATTTTCATTTGCCCACAACTTATTCTCAATATGGATTGATTCACCTACGTTCTCACTGAGAAATTAAATGTTCACAAACATCAATAGAAAGCTCGGATTTCTTTTATTTTGATTATGTAATTAAATTTGATTGGATTTGTTTTAATTCTATATTTGGCATTTTGATATTATTTTTGCTTTTTAATTTAGTTTTGATTTGTTTTTGTAGGAAAACAATTGAAGAGACGAGGAGAAGAATATCTCAATTAATGAGAATACTTCCACAATAGAAGAATGAAATTTTGAGCCAATGAAAATTGATGGAGCAGATTTATTCTTCAACAAACTTTCTTGTTGAGAATTCCTTTGTAGATATTATAAATAAAAGATTGTAGAATCTATAAGAGGGAGTTTCTCTCTTCTACAATTATGGAATTCTCAAATTGATACTGTGATATGGATTTAGAGCTATAGGTGAGAAGAGAGAAAATATCATATCTAAGGATTATTGAGGATTTTTCTTTTGCATTCTGAATTATGTATGGTGGGAAGAGCATGCACTACTGCAACTCTTGTTGTAAAAATAGAAGTTCAAAGATTCTAGAGGACTGTTGGAGACTACAGCCAAAGAAATGGATTTAACAAATGTGTATTTCTAATACTATTTTTTTAAATACTAGTTTCATTTTATGATGCTAGGAACGTGTCCTTTTATTCATATTTGTGCATTATTTTCGGTATGAGTAGTTTGCCTCGATCATATGTTGTTATTTATCTATGCTCCTATCGGTTGAATTATGGTTTCTGAGTAACTATTTAATTAGAAATCTATATTCTAATATTTATTTAACAAATAATGATATGTTGTGAACTATTTCCTCAATTATTGTTTAATTATTCGAATTAATAATTTAAACAATCAATATCATTTTGTGAACTTCTTCCTACATGTTGTTGGTTGATTATTTCAGTTAAGAGGTCTCTAAATAGAATGTGTTTTGGTATTTATAATGTGAGTTAATTGAACTACTTTATTAGCTTGATATTCATTATAATCCACACATATTTAAATCTCAATCATTTAAATATCTTTCTCTTGGTTGTGTTAGAACTATATTTCCCTTATTCAGATAGGATTAGGATTTAGTTCCTTTTCCTTGCCTTTTAGAATATTCTTGTAGTTAGATTAATTTTAAACTCTTGAAAGTCCTCTTCACAAAGAGGCAAACTTTAATTGTACCTTGGATGAGCCCCATATTAACTTAAGGATCACTTTCTTGCTTGATCAACAAGAAGGCTGATCTAATGCCTCTTCTTCATTGGTGGATGAAAGTCAAATTTTAAGTCATTTGGAGATTGAGAGAAGGTAACTGGACTCGGTTAAACCAGGTAATGAGAAAATTGTTGCTTTAAGGTCCGAACTGAGTGGTCATCCCTAATGTTGTTCCAATAAATTTTTAGACTTCAACATTTTTATAGCGACACACTTGGAAGAACTAGTTATCTCTAGTTAAAGATGATGAACTTTAATTTATCCAAAGGTTAAAAATCATGGAAATCATGAAATCATGTAACAAAAAAATATTTCCATAGGTCCCATATAAATAGATTAAGAAATATGAGTTTGTAAAGATAAGTGCTTAAAATAGGATCAAGTAAAATTCATGAATCCAAATTTGGGAAGATTTGATTCTAAAACTACCTCATATAATAATAGAAGAAGGTAGTGATAGGATTTTTTGATAAAGCATATATAAATTTTATGATCGTCTCTAAGATTGCTTTGCTACTAGGGAGCTTGAACAGAACCACGATAAAGTTGTCTTTTATTCTGTACAATCCTAGTCCCGCTACCAGCAAGTGCCCATAACCCTGGTGATTTTACCTATGTTTCCCATGCTTCCTCTTTTAATCGCCCTTTTGATAAGTGCATTTAGAAAGCTTTTAGTTTTTTATATTTTTCAGTGAAAGATGTTGGATGGTAATAGGGATTTATGTTTAATGGACATAATACTTTAATAATGTTTACTCCAAATTCTTTCATTAGAAAACAATGAGAGGCTTTTATGTGGAGGAGTGGGAAGGATTCATTGTATTGAACTCAAATCAGTTCTTTCCTTGAAAAACTAAACTCCATCAATTAGTAAGGATGTGTGCTCCTCCATGAAATTTTTTAATGCAAGATGGTTTTATGGTTCCATAAAGGTATGCCTTTAATGATACATTAAATTCACTGTAATAGATGGAGTTAAGATATTTCCCATGTACACTAATTTCCATCTAGTGAGGAAAAATATCTTTCACATAAATCATGGGAAAGTCATGAAAACCAGAACAAAACAAAAATAAAAAAGAAAAGAATTGCTAAAATGTAGTAACAAAAGAAATCGGTAAACAAAAATAAAAATGAAGAAAACAAAATCTCAAAAATAAATCCAAATTTAAAAGGTAAACTCCAGCAACACTCCTTATACAAATGCCTCAACAAGAGAGATAAAGGAAAATAAGCATATGAATGTTCCTCCTTATGCTGATATTTAGATAAATTTTATCTTTCAGAATTATAAATGTTTAAGCTTTTGATAACAGTGACGATAATTCATCCACAATGAAAAATTTATGTAATGGGGTTTTCTTTGGTTTAACATAAAGTTCAGATTAGTCCTTGTAACTCCCGTCACACTCACCTCACTCATCCTCCGCGTCCCCTCCTACCCCATACCTTACCCTCCACTCCACCTTACCATGCTTCTCAACCTCTCCTTCACCTCCACATCAATTTAACTTAACGTTGATTCATATAAAGCTTTGGTTTGCATGATATACTGGTTTTGGTTAAAATTAATATATTTATATTTATATTATTATAATTATATTATTATAATTATAAATTCAAATATATAATTATTAATTTAATTTGAGTTTAAATCATATAAAGTTAATAATTAAAAGTTTTTTAAATAATGTAGATTAATGAGCATTAAATTAATTAATAACTGTAGTGTAATTTAGAATTATATTTTAATTAAATATTTTGTTTTTTGGCCCAAACAACACAATTTCTTGAATTCTAACAATTTTAATATACCAAATTTGGATGCTCATAAATGGAGTTTTACTTGGCAAAATGAGGCCTAGGATTACTCATTGGAAAGATAAAACTATGGAGAATGTTTCTAAAGTAGTTTCATTCTGAGATTGGATCACTTATTGGGTCTAAAATCCAGCAAAAGACCAAGCTATGAACTTTTTAACAAAACTAATTTCTGAGTTTAATTTTTATCATTTTCATTTTCCCACAACTTACTCTCAATATAGATTGATTCACCTACATTCTCACTTGGAAATTAAATGTTCACAAACATCAATAGAAAGCTCAGATTTCTTTTATTTTGATTATGTAATTAAGTTTTGATTGGATTTGTTTTAATTCTAGATTTGGCATTTTGATATCATTTTTGCATTTTAATTTAGTTTTGATTTGTTTTTGTAGGAAAATAGTTGAAGAGACAAGGAGAATAATATCTCAATTAATGAGAATACTCCCACAATAGAGAAATGAAATTTTGAGCCAATGAAAATTGATGGAGAAGATTTATTCTTCAACAAACTTTCTTGTTGAGAATTCCTTTGTAGATATTATAAATAAAAGATTGTAGAATGTGTAAGAGGGGGTTTCTCTCTTCTACAATTATGGAATTCTCAAATTGATATTGTGATAGGGATTTAGAGTTGTAGGTGAGAAGAGAGAAAATATCATATCTAAGGATTATTGAGGATTTTTCTTTTGCATTCTGAATTATGTATGGTGGGCAGAGCATGCACTACTGCAACTCTTGTTGTAAAAATAGAAGTTCAAAGATTGTAGAAGACTGTTGGAGACTACAACCAAAGAAATGGATTTTAAAAATGTGTATTTCTAATACTATTTTTTTAAATCCTAGTTTCATTTATGATGCCAGGAATGTGTCATTTTATTCATATTTGTGCATTATTTTCGGTATGAGTAGTTTGCCTCTATCATATGTTGTTACTATGCTCTTATTGGTTGAATTATGGTTTCTGATTAACTATCTAATTAGAAATCTATATTTTAATATTTATTTAACAAATAATGATATGTTGTGAACTATTTCCTCAATTATTGTTTAATTATTCGAATTAATAATTTAAACAATCAATATCATTTTTTGAACTTCTTCCTACATGTCGTTGGTTGATTATTTGAGTTAAGAGGTCTCTAAATAGAATGTGCTTTGGTATTTATAATGTGAGTTAATTGAACTACTTTATTAGCTTGATATTCATTATAATCCACACATATTTAAATCTCAATCATTTAAATATCTTTCTCTTGGTTGTGTTAGAACTATATTTGCCTGATTCACTTAGGGTTAGGATTTAGTTCCTTTTCCTTGCCTTTTAGAATATTCTTGTAGTTAGATTAATTTTACATTCCTGAAAGTCCTCTTCACAAAGAGGCAAACTTTAGTTGTAACTTGGATGAGCCCCATATTAACTTAAGGATCACTTTCTTGCTTGATCAACAAGAAGGCTGATCTAATGTCTCTTCTTCATTGGTGGATGAAAGTCAAATTTTAAGTCATTTGGAGATTGAGAGAAGGTAACTAGACTCGGTTTAAACCAGGTAAAGAAAAAAATGTAGCTTTAAGGTCCGAACTGAGTGGTCATCCCTAATGTTGTTCCAATAAATTTTTAGACTTCAACATTTTTATAGCGACACACTTGGAAGAACTAGTTATCTCTAATTAAATATAATGAACTTTAATTTATCCAAAGGTTAAAAATGATGGAAATCATGAAATTGTGTAACAAAAAAATATTTCCATAGGTCCCATATAAATAGATTAAGAAATATGAGTTTGTAAAGAAAACTGCTTAAAACAGGGTCAAGTAAAATTCATGAATCCAAATTTGGGAAGATTTGATTTTAAAACTACCTCATATAATAATAGAAAAAGGTAGTGATAGGATTTTTTGATAAAGCATATATAAATTTTATGATTGTCTCTGAGATCCCTTTGCTACTAGCGAGCTTGAACAGAACCACGACAAAGTTGTCTTTTATTCCGCACAATCCTAGTCCCGCTACCAGCAAGTGCCCATAGCCCTGATGATTTGACCTGTGTTTCCCATACTTCCTCTTTTAATCGCCCTTTCGATAAGTGCATTTTGAAAGCTTTTATTTTTTTATATTTTTCAGTGAAAGATGTTGGATGGTAATAGGGATTTATGTTTAATGGACATAATACTTTAATAATGTTTACTCCAAATTCTTTCATTAGAAATATCAATGAGAGGCTTTTATGTGGAGGAGTGGGAAGGATTCATTGTATTGAACTCAAATCAGTTCTTTCCTTGTAAAACTAAACTCCATCAATTAGTAAGGATGTGTGTTCCTCCTTGAAATTTTTTAAGGCAAGATGGTTTTATGGTTCCATAAAGGTATGCCTTTAATGATACATTAAATTCACTGTAATAGATGGAGTTAAGATATTTCCCATGTACACTAATTTCCATCTGGTGAGCAAAAAGATCTTTCACATAAATCATGGCAAAGTCATGAAAACCAGAACAAAACAAAAATAAGAAAGAAAACAATTGCCAAAATGTAGTAACAAAAGAAATCGGTAAACAAAAATAAAAATGAAGAAACCAAAATCTCAAAGAAAAATCCAAATTTGAGAGGTAAATTCCAGCAACACTCCTTATACAAATGCCTCAGCAAGAGAGATAAAAGAAAATAAGCATATGAATATTCCTCCTTATGTTGATATTTAGATAAATTTTATCTTGCAGAGTTATAAGTGTTTAGGCTTTTGATAACAGTGACGATAATTCATCCACAATGAAAAATTTATGTCTTGTGTCAATCTTTTTATTTCAAATCACCATCTTAACCATTTTATAATAAAAATAATTCTTAAAGAAACAAACAGAAAGTTCAGAAACTCCCCAATTTAGCTAATTCAATAAAGATAATTACTACTTCTCTCAACAATCTCAGAGAAAATTGAACATAAGAGAATGAAATTCAAAACTAATGTGGTAGAGGTACAAAAGGTTGATGAAGACCTGTAAAAACAAATTTCAAGATCAGTAAAAATTAAAATGAAAGTAAAAACAAAAGTAAAGTAATGAAAATAAATGAAAGTGGGCACATGAAACTTACCATTGGAGAATTGCATTTAATATTACCTAAGAGGTACCATTTCCTTCCAACAAAAGACAACTTCTTCCTTTAATTAAAATTAAAAGCATGAAGAAATTTTATTGATCCAAAATCATGATTTATTGAATTTAATCTAACGCAAGCGATAACTTAAAATCATGCAATGTGTTATGTCCAAGGAATCCGAAAATAAAAACAAATCCATCGGAAATAAGAATGAAGATATGCTTCTTAATGAATTGTAATGATGAATGTTCCCTTAATATTACAAGTTTCATATCGACTCCATGATTTTGATAAATTGTTCATAATTAAGACCAAATCCAAGATAATGAAATAAAAATGTGTAGATGGGGAGGTCTTGAATTAAATATAGAATGATATATCTAAAACTTAAATATAAGAGAAATAAAAAATAATTTAACCATATTGAAAATGTCTTATCAATTTCTTGATTATCCAAGAGTTCCTTGAAGTATTTTACGCAAGATAGCACTTCATCGGATGTTTCGCATCACACATTTCTTTGTCACGCATAATTTCTAAGTTGTGAGATTCACCTTTGCCAATATGCGATTGAATATAACAATTAAAATATAAAGGAAGAGAGGTATAGACTGGAGTTTATTGCATCAGAGGATGCCAAGAAAAGGTATCATTTCAGTTTTGTAGTGTGATACAAGCATTGCAATATAGAGTTGCAATATGAGAATATGTAATAGAAAATTGTGATGAGGTAATTGCTGTATCAAAGACCAGTGACATTGTAACTCGGAGCTATTAATAGAAGGAAATGCCGATATTATTTTTGCAATAATAGGGTTGCGATAGATAATGTGGCTGATTGGTGTGACGGGCTTTGGATATATAAAAGATCAGTGATCGAAATATCTATGTACGCGCTGCAACATTATTGATACATCAATGTGCGATGAAGAACACACCCAATCATTTACTTATATGGATTTAATTTCATATCAGATCCCGGGCATCAGAACTTTTAAACATGTGCCTCAATCGAAATTGCGATTTATTAATGGACGCGATATCTTTTAAAACTAGATTTAAATATTGTATCGAGTCTAAAACATCAAAATTTTTAAACACGGGCTCCCACCAAAATTATGATTTATGAATGGCTGCAATATCTTTCAGAACCAGATTTAAATGTGGTATCGGGTTTAGGGTTGTATGGAGATCGCAATATTAGTTAAGTGAACTATCAGAAATTGGCGCTTTGAGATATTTGAGATATGCTTAATTGAAAACCTACGATATGCAAAATGTGGTACGAGATGTCGCATTTTGTGGGTCTGACAACTTCTTTAGGTATTCAATTCAAAATAAAGTGACCAAGTTAACATTTCCTTTTAACAAAATCCCTTTTAATAGATATCAAAAATATTGGTAAGGGAATATGTTTATTGGAGATTTTTGAATTATGACAATTATGTTATTAGAGTGCTCCGATATGAATCCTTCGATATTGTTTTTAAAGGCATGTTGGGGCTTTAATGAATAAAAGAAAAACTAAAAATGCTCAAATTCTCATGAATAACCAATAATACTCCCTTGAATATGTTGCATATTTAAAAAAAGGTTATCTGCTTTCTTATGTTAGGGTTCCATAATCAAGTCGATGAAGACCCGCAGAAGAAATAAAACAGAAATAATAAATAACCTTCGATAAAGTAAAACTAATAATAGATGACAGTGAACCTCTAAACACAGAACATAGAGAATTTTGATTGTAACTTTTCTTCATGGATCTTCAAGCTCTCCATAATTTTCTCAAAACTCGCATATGTTGAACATCACCTACTTGTTCAATTTAAAAATACTAAATAATGAATTTTCAAATTGCATCCACCTCAAATTTATATTGGAAGACAAGAGCGGTGAAAACAAAATCTTTTTTATGAATACTTACGAATAAAATAATTTCAAGTTGTAGGAAATTCTTGGAATTCTTTACGTATGATCATCGTGAAGAATTTTTTGTAACACAAGACAATCAAGTGCTTTCACAAATATGTATGATCTAAGAGCTTCCAAAATGTTTTAAGCCATTTTCCAAAAATGAAAGGGGATTCCTAGAAGAAATCAGGTTCATTACTTTCTTTATTGAAAATCTCAAATAATGAAATATGTGAAAACAAAAATAAATTTAATCTAAATTATTATATTCCTTTTTCTAACTTAATGAGGGAAACATGACTAAGTATGGTCATACTTCCGATGTAACCATGTAATCATTTTAATTTTTGCATGTATGTACATGTCAAACATTAGAAACAAAAATACAAATATAATAAAGCTAAGAAAACTAAATCTCAAACTAGAATGTATAGTTATTGTTATCAATTTATTTACAATTACCTTCTCTTGAAATGCCCTTTCGAACTGAATTTCAATTGGATCATATAAATCTAGATGAATTTCTATTAATGATTGGAAGGGATACAAAAGAGAAGATGGCAGACTAGATCATGGAAACAAGCTCTTAGATACACTGGCCTACATAAAATTTTTAGTGTTATGTGCAAGTGTTAACTATTAATAATCTTCCGTGAAGGAAAACTTTCCAAATATTTTTCAAATGTGTCAATGAAAAACTTATGAAAATCTGTTAGATACAAAGGAAGATTATTAATCAAATTAGATTGTTGGTCATAGCATGAAAATGCACTCTCTTGTTGACACTTCCTTTGAGAAGATAGAAGCAATTGATAAGAAATGAACATCAATTGATATTGGAAGAGAAATATCTCTTGATGTTCATGATTAGAAAGTGAAACTTCATTTTCCAATTCAGCTAATATATCAGTTGAGTGTTCAATACTAATCTTCTCAACGTGCCAATGTCAAATATTTAAAAATTGAAAACGAATTTGAATTTAGAGAAAATGATTGAAGGACAGATAACATAATTGAATCATAGTTTACACTAGTGTTACAATTTTTGTTATAACACAATTGGGATTGATTTAAAACAATATTCTTTTCATAATAATTTGTCATAATAATGGAATTAAAATGATTTCTAATACCAACTTGTGAATTAGAAAGTGAATCATGATTATGAATAGGAATGAAATCCTGATCATCATATAAATCATAGATTGGGATATTTTATTGAATGTTGAAATCATGGGTATGGTTAATTGTCTAAAAAAGAGAACCATTTGACACAATTTCTAAATTAGAGTGTTCTTCATTTCCACATGTGATACAACTTTGATCATGAGGATTCAATTGAGAAAGAGAGGAATCGATATCCTCAATGTCAAATTAACTATCATAAATGACCTCATGACATTCATTAGAATTCTCTTTGATCTCATCTAATGTATCAAAACAAGAAGGAATATGAAGCAAATGTTCATTGATGCTAAAAGAATGATCAATAATTAATTCTCAATATTGATCAAACTAATTGGAAATTCATTAAGATCAGCCTGTGTTTCTTCTGAAATATCATTAATGTTAAGTGGGGATAAATTTCTATCAGAAAAAATATCAGGATAAAGGGAAAAATAAGAATCAGAAGCATTCGATATTGAGAACTCTTGTGCATTCTATTCAATGTAAATTTCATATTTCAGATCATTGATTTGTGTACCTGTGATTTCTTGAAGAATGTTTCTTTGTCATTATGGATTTGGCATTTTCTCATCATAAAGAATTCAAAACTTTTTACAACAGGTTGCATGTTATTGAAACTTCGGTTGTTGTTGGTACCTACTGATTTATGTTCTGATTTTCTGAATT
This sequence comes from Pinus taeda, assembly GCA_000404065.3. Taxonomy (NCBI): domain Eukaryota; kingdom Viridiplantae; phylum Streptophyta; class Pinopsida; order Pinales; family Pinaceae; genus Pinus; species Pinus taeda. The sequence continues at coordinate 314,755 of APFE030808881.1, forward strand.
TAAAACATACTAATTTTCAGATTTTGAAGCGATATTTCCTTCAATATTGTTGCTAATATCTTCATGTGTTTGAATAGTAAAATTCTCTAAGCTTTGTGATTGAGATTTGCTAACATGTGAAGGTGCATCCTAATCATTATTAATGTTGTAGGAAGTGTGCAGTAAATGAAGAAATTGATCGTACATAATAGAGGCCACTTCATCAGCATTTGTTTGCACCTCCATATAGAAATTCTCAATTATTTTAATGAAATTGGAGAGAGATTGAGAAAATCTTGAAATAATTTCACATGGATTATGAATGGGAGGAAGAGAGAAAATATATTCAAACCAGTATAATAATTCCTCTTCCAAAAGTTTTTCTTCAATTTCAAATCTCAAGCAATTTAAATGAAATCAAATGGTAAAATCAATCAAAGATTCATTTTCAAACTTTCATAAATCTTCGATTTCATCACTTACATGTTCCTAGTTATAGTGATAAAATTTACAAAGGAACATTGTAACAAATTGATCCCAACTGTGAATTGAGACAACTTGAAGCAATTGACACCAACTTTTGGCTTTTGCCAAGAATGTAAGAGTAAAAATCCTGGATAAAATTCTTTCGTCAATGTCATGAAAATTAAATTTTGCAAAATTTTGAATGAATTGTAAAACATGATTAAATGCATAAGTATTCCTCTTACCATTAAGCTTTACCTAAGACAAGAGTCTTAACACTTCAGGTGGAGTATTAGAAGATGCATGTCCAGAAACACAACTCCAAATTAGAAGTCTAAGAGGGTTCATTGCAAAAAATAAAATGCTATAATACAAAGACTCCAATAGACAACAAGTTTCAGGCCCTCCTTCTAGCACCAAAAATGTTGAATCCTTGATATTCACTGCAACAACATTGGGGATGAATAGATGGGAATGGTGGTTTTGATTGGCTTAACTAAGTCCAATTACCTTCTCTCAATAGCCAAATTACTTAAAGTATGACTTTCATCCACCAATGGATAAGAGACATTAGATCAACCTCTTGGTGATCAAGCAAGAAAGTGATCCTTACGCTGATCATGGGTTCAATCAAGCCATGACTAAAGTTTTCATCTTTATGAAGAAGACTTTTGGGAATTTAGAATTTATCTAAATTTAATATTATTCTAAAATGCAAGCAAAAGGAAACAAATCTTGATCCTATCTCAATTAGGCAGATATAGATCTAACGCAACGGAGAGCTAGATATTTAAGTGATTTAGATTTAAATATGTTTGTCTTATAATGAATATAAAGATAATGAAGTAGTTCAACCAACTCACATTATGAATACCAAAAAACATTCTATTTAAAGACCTCTTAACTGAAATAATCAACCAACAACATTTAAGAAGTAGTTCACAAAATGATATTGGTTGTTTTGAATTAGTAATTTGAATAATTAAACAATAATATGAGAAAATAGTTCACAACATATCATTATTTTTTAAATAAATATTAAAATACAGATTTCTAAGTAAATAGTTACTAAGAAATTAGAATTCAACCTATACGCTGAGAGATAAATAATAACATATGATTGAGAGAAATTACTCATACAAACAATAGTGCACAAATATGAATAAAATGACACATTTCTGCCATCATAAAATGAAACTAGTATTTAAAATAATAGTATTAGAAAAACCAATTTATTGAATCCATTTCTCTAGATTTGGTTTCCAACAATCCTCTCCAATCTTTGAACTTCTTTTGTTACAACAAGAGTTACAGTAACGCAAGCTTTGCCCATCATACATAATTCAAAATCATAAAGAAATTTCTTCAATAATATTGAGATATGAGATTTTCTCTTCTCTCACCTACAACTCTAAATCCATATTACAATAATGCTTTTAGAATTCCATAATTGTAGAAGAGAGAAACCCCCTCTAATACATTCTACAATTTGCTATTTATAATATTTAGATAAGAATTCTCAAGAACAAATTTTATTGAAAAATAAATATGCTCCATCAGTTTTCATTGGCTCAAAATTCCACTTTTCTATTGTTGTAGCATTCTCATTGATTGAGATGTTCGTCTCCTCATCTTTTCAATTGTTTTCCCACAAAAAAAATAATTCAGAACTAAATTAAAATGCAAAAAAAAATATCAAAGTGCCAAATATGGAATTAAAACAAATACAATCAAAACTTAACTACATAATTAAAATAAAAGAAATCTAAGCTTTCTATTGAATCTTGTGAATAAATAATTGGCCAAGGAGAATATATATGAATGGATCTACACTCAGAGGAAGTTGTGGGAAAATGAAAATGACAAAAATTAAATTTAGAAATTATTTTTGTTAAAAAAATCAAAGATTGATCTTCTGTTGGCTTTTAGACTCAATAAATTATTAATATGGAAATAAAACTACCTCTGAACTATTGTCCATAATTTTATCTATCCAATGATCCATCTTGGGCCTCCTTTGGCCAAGCAAAAACTCCATTATGAGCTTCCAAAGGTGGATATTAAAACTACCACAACTCTAAAAATTCTATTGCTTGAGCTAAAAATTAAGAATTTTTAATTAAAATCTAATTTTCTAGTATGCTATAGTTATTAATTAATTAATGATAATAATTACATCTACATTATTAAACTTTATAAATTAATTATTAACCAAACTAATTAATAAATATGATTTAAAACAATAAAAATATAATTATATTATAATGTAAATATAATATATATATTATATTTAAAACCAAACCAATCTATATGAATCCAACGTTAAGTTAAATGTATAAGTGATAAATGGAGGATGAGTGAGGTGAGTGTGATGGGAGTTGAGGATTAATTTGAACCTTATGTTAAACAAAAGAAAACGTCATCACATAAACTTTAAAATCCATGATCGCAAGTTTTTGAATGAGGTGTTTAAGTTTTTTGTGATTTGAGATATGCAATATCACAATATCGCGTTGCCATTTTTATTTCGTCCTTTTTTAAATGGGGATTTTTGAAGGAAGGAGATTATGAGGAGTGGGGCTGACATGAAATTAACAATTCTACAAATTAAAATACAACCGCTTTGTAATTTTTATATTATAAGCTTAACAATTTGTTTTAAAATAATAAATTGGAGTAAATTACCAAGATCCGAAACACATTTTTCAACTGTCGTACAATTTGGCTGGGTCATTTTGTAGGACCATTAGTGAAAAATCATAAAAATAGTAAAAGTTAACTAAGAGTTAATATTTGCAATGGGTGACTATTTTAATTGCAAAAATTCGAAATATCATATATTTATTCACATTTTTTAGTCCAAGCAAGAAGATGATCAAACTTCAACAGAGTGCCATTTACAAACTAGTTGACCAAATTAGGTGAAACAAGTATCGATGGAAATCTAGTGAAAAGTGAGATTCAATGAAACAATCATAAATCCAGTGAAAATGAAATTAAAAAAAAAAAAAAAAATTGTAGGACAATTAACTTAATGAAAATCATAAAATATTTTTAACCATAAATTATATAAAGTGTCCCCATTATTTAAGTCAATAATTCAAAGATGGGGGTGTTGGGTTTTCCCTACAGAAGGTACCTCCATTGGGTTAATGTATTCTTTAATAACATTTGTCCTTAATTCCATATATAAAACTAGAATATCTTAAAAGAAAATAAATTCCATTTATTTTACATTTTAATAATTATAAATATTTAAATTTATGAAGCTAGTGTTACTACCACTATTAATAGATAAGTTGAATCTTATGTAGGAATACATTTTTATGGAATTAGCATGCAATAAAGTCCAAGCATGTGTCCTTATTTAGGTGGAATGTATCAGGCCAATAATTTAGATGAAAACATTTTGGCTTTTGAAGCTATAGTGAGGGAACTTTCCTTAAGTGAATATAATCAAAATAAAAATGAAAACTTAGTTCCTTTTTTCTTCATTTTTCATTTTTCTTTGTGTCCAGAGGAATCATTAACTACACCTGGATTGTTCTCACATGAAAGGGAGATTATTTTAACCACTATCACTATAACTCCTAGGTGCACCACATGCCCCCATGCATAGAGCACGAGCTAGGTGAGGTTTGAACTAATGGATTTGCAAGGAGTTCCTTAACAATACACTCTATTACCAACCGATCTACACCCTAGGCTAGGAAGAAAACATTATATTTATCTTAGTAAGGTAATTAATTCCATGAGTGGAATATTCAAATTTAAATGGTTTTTCCTTGTATTCTCTACTGCAACAAGTTGAACCATTTGGTATGACTGATAAAGGAGAGGAGTTTTTATGATTAGAATTACTAATGGGAATTTTACTAATCTATAAAGGTACAAAATTTTGACTATATTTATTGGCCATCTAATCAAATTTTGATAATATTTGATATCTTCCATTATCATGATCAACTATGTGAGGCTTTTCTCCACTATCATAAGTCTTGCGGGTACCAAATGTTTGATCCCTTACCTAATATCACTTTCCAAGAAGTTCAAGGTATTTTTATTGAAACCAATACAAATGTCAACAACGGTTCCATTGAAGATGTCATGCTTCTTTACTAAAAGTGTATTTTATGAGAGATGAAATATTGGTTGAAATTATTGTTAATGACATAGAAACGTTTTTGAAGTTATCAAGCATGAAATCATCTTAAGTTATATTGTAAGTAGAATATCTATATAATTTTCTATTATGGGTTAATTTTAAGAGGCTTGGGAGATTCATATGGCTACTAGAACCCTAGCAAAAGGATTCATGTATATCCCTTTAAAAAAGAGAGTCATGCCCATGAGGTGGCCATGGGTGGCCTCTAAATGTGTTGAAATACCCTTGTGGTTTTATTGGAATGGTGAAGTATTAGGATGATGTAATTAAGGTAACCATTATTTAATGAACCAATAAGAACATATTCCTTGTAATCGCCTTAAAAAAACACCTAATCTATACAATCCTAACAAGTACAAAGACTAAGGCTCAATTGTGATTCAAAATTTCTATTATTAGAGTTGATTCTAAGAAATTTATAAAATGAATTGACACCATGTTGTTAAAAAAACTTATTTTATTGTGAGGGTGATAGATTGGTGCAAGTGTTAGGAGAACTCACTCTTTGTAACTATTAATCAATTATGTTTTATGTCTTTTAGGGAGTGACCTATATGAAATAACCCATTTACAATAATCAAAATGTGTCTAGGATATTGCAGGGATTTAGGACCCTGTATCTAAACCAAAGGGATAAGATGGTGAAATTAAATGGTAAAATCATATAATATGCTACATTTCATCCTTCTCAAGGGTTTTATAGATATCTAACAATTTTCTAGAAGTTGCAAAATGGCATGGATAAGGAGGAATTCAAATATGTGCCTTTATATATTCACTTTACTTGCTATAAAGAAGGCCGACAATTTGGAGTGGACAAGTTTATGGATTTATTTAAGGTGGATGATATTTGGATAGTTGACCTCATTATAAAAAATGGGTAATGTAAGCAATCATGGGTTCACACACATAATACTTCTAAAAAATAATTTAACAAAATAAAAAGGATTTAAAAACATGACCAATAATAACATTAGCACAATACAAAATGCATTTGATTCATGTAAAAACAATAAAGTGAAAAAGCAATGTCTCAAAATTGTCCATCCATCTACCTTATCACTAACCATGACATCCTTACCATTATTCCATTTCATAATTTCCACCTTATCATCTTCATCAAAATCACATTTCCACATCATCAAGTGCACTTCCACATCACCATAATCATCTTAGTTGTACTAAATACCCTACACACCATTATTATATTATTACATTTTTCCCTTCTCCATCACCATAGGAATCAATGACATGTGCTTCTCAACCACATATTGCTTGCATGACATAGATAGATTCATGACTCTACAAGGTCATTCCTCTACCATTTTTCATGTAGTTTACAAAGTTCCTTTGGTGTAGATAGCCACTTGTTCAAAAAAACACATGGAGTCACCTCCTTAGTATTTTACACCTCTCCCCAATGTAAAATTTTAAGATATTTGTTAAAATAAATTTTGAGGCATTTTTTTCCATCATATCAAACTCAAAAAACTCACTCATGCTTAAAACAATCTTCTACAACCTTAATTTCAAGGCTACAAACTTTTAACAACTTTGTTAAAATAAACTTTGAGCCATTTTATTCATCAAACCAAACTCCAAAAACTCACTTATTCTTCAAAAAATCTTCCTCAACCTTAATTTCAAGGCTCACATAAGCATGCTACTCATAATTGCATCAATTAAGGTTTTTCAAAATCAACCTCTTTATACAAAATATACATTGGTTCTTAGTAACCATAACCTTAACTCTAGTGACCATCATTAGAAACCATCCTTAGCAAATGAAATCATAAGAGATGGGTTACTCTTGTTAGGATCCTATGACTCATAGGATGAAATTATGATTGAATATTTTATTTCAATATAACAAATTGAAAATAATATTGTATGTTGCAAATGATTTCCAAAAAGAAAAAATAAAAATAAAAATGAAAAGAGGGTATATGAAAAGAAAAATATAATAACAGATTAAAAAAAGAGATGAAAAGAACCTCGTGAAAAGAAAAAAGAGTGAAAGTGATGAAAATTCAAATGCCACTAGGAGAAAAATAGTTTTGTTTTGAAAAATAAATTAGGAATTGTGTGCAACTTGTTTTAAATGCCACAATGACACATCTTTGTTTGAATCATACAATATAATCATGGTCAAACACATTTGAATTTATGTTATTAGACTAGAGAATAATTTAACCAAACTCTTTAAACTTGGTTAAAATTAGGTAGATAGGTGAGGAAATTGATCCAATTCTTTAAGTTGGAATAATAATTTAAATTTTTAGGTTAGAACTTATATTAGGATAAATCTCTAATTCAAAGAAAAATAAACATTGTCTACACTTTTAAATGCACCCTTGCTTTGTAAAAGATAGGCATTGCTTTCAAAAATTATGATGAAAACAATTAAAATTGTATTATTCATGCTTTAAAGCGATATAGGCTTTATCCTAACTTTTGATGCTTATAAAAAAAAAGTGAAAAACGACAATATGTTTTGTCATCTAGCGGATAAATAGTGGGACTGATCTAAGCTATGTGCCCTTTAGAATGGTAATCGACGGTCGAGAATGTTTTTTGGTGCCCCTTTGCCTTCCTACTTTTATCAGTGAAGGGGGGGGAGTCGGAAAAGCTGGTTTCGCTCACCCCGACCCCGCCTTACATGTCACCCTCTTGTTCTCTCGCACCCCCCCGCCTCTCAATATCATATACCACCCTTCCCCCGTCCAAAAACTACCTGACCCTTTCCTTCCCACCAATGGTTCCCCATGCCTACACCACTAATACATTCGTAAAACATGACCGGCTAATTCCCCTACCCATTATGCATCTAATATTCCTCTAAATTAGTGTTAAACCTCCTAATGGTCTTGCACCTTTAACAAACGATTCCTTAACCATAAAAAGCATGTTATCTATTTGTATTATACCGTTTGTTGAATCTAATCCTGTGATGTTCAGTTATATTTTCTCAATATAAATTAATAGAGTTAAATTGTTCCAACATTGAGCAAAAAACCAAGGCACGGTAGCACTAGCTTCACCATCATCACGAACCTCCATTTTCAAACTTTTCCTTGGTAAATTGCACAACTTTTCATCCTTTTCCAAATTGCTTTAAAATTCCAAATATGGCTCTCAAGAGAAAAACCAATGTTAATAATCTAAATCTTATGATTCCCCCATCAGTTGACCTTGATCACATTCCCCTAGCTAACAAACGGTATAAAAGCTTAGAGCCGAAATGTGAATTTGATTTATTCGAATTACACAGTTGGCTCAAAGACATCTTCTTTGACTAGAGTGATGAAATTGGCCTTTGGGAATCCATTTTACCCCTCTACATATTTCCCCAAACCAATCATTTCCCCAAATTTGTCCTCAAATGCTAGGCTTGTTACTTGCCAAACCAGAGAACCATTATGGCCCACAATGGTGAAATTCTATTCACAATCACCCCTCAGTCAATTAACCAAATGTCTTGGATCCATTATAATGATTCCACTATTCCTTTCTCTATGGAAGCCCTGAATGAATCATATCAAAAGTTGATATTTTCCTAGAGATAAAAGATTTTCAAAATATTCCTACCGAAAGATGTTCAACTCCCAAAAAAGAATCCACCATAGCTCTCATCAAATTTTCCAAACAAAACTAAGAAAATCATTTCCATACTCTCATGCTTGTTGGGGTATTATTCTGATGAAAGGGTTGATGAACCTATTTTAGGTTTTTTGTACATTTTCTCTACTAAATAAAATCCCTTAGTAATTTTCAATTTTAGCCAAATCCTTGTTGACAACATTCATGAACAATTCCTTAAGCTTCAAACTAAAGGAATGTTCCAATATGCCTCTATTCTTTTGTACATGTTTTTATTTTATGAAGCAGACAAATCCCATTTGCAATACAAAAAATGAATGAACAGAGGGAGTCACTCTCAGTCATTTTTTAGACTTCCATGCCAAGAAGGAATTCAGAAAAATAGAGCTTCAAAGAATTTAGTAATCAATCTATTGATCCAGCTACATGTTTTTTGAGCAGTGAGACATAACCCAGGGTCAGTGCAAAGATTCATAATATTTAACACCTAGCTGAGTATGTGAGAACATGTGATTGGTATTTATACCATAATTACACTGAAATAAGAGTGTATGGGTGTGAGTTTCCACCTTATAAACTACCCAGGTATATCCCAATGAGAATTTTTGTTTTAGAATACATCAAGAAAATGATATACTCAAATGAGCTCCATTTTGTGTCAACTAAGAAGAAATGACAATTCAGAATAAAGGCTCGGATAACACCATTTATTTGCAATAGTAGGACAATAGCAGAGGAGGAAGATATCCTCCTATGACAAATGAATTTTCCCTTGCGCTTCACTTGGTCATATGACCCATTTGGTATGATCTCTAAACTAAGAGTGGAACAAAAAACCACTCCATATGTGCACACTCAGAGGCTTGAAATTGAGAAATACATGAACCAAGATGACTGGGAAGAAAAAAATCTATAGGAAGCATAGGATAAATTGTTGTCTATTGCTACTTCACAAACTCTAAGACCTTGGAAAAAAGTAGAGAAAATGCCACAAGAAGAAGACTCTCCTTCAGTCACATAGGTTTCAGCCAAAGAATTCAAAATTTACACCAAGAAAGCAAGGACAAACCCAAAGATAGATTTTTAAAAGGAGTAGGCAAAGCTCCTGTAGTACATTTTCCACCAAGGGATAGCAACTTTACGGGATATCCATTCTCTTCAATCTCACAAGAGAATTCAGATGCAGATCAAACATCAGAATTAATCCGCGTTCAAATGGAAAAAAGCATCTTTAACAAGTATAGGGAGATAAAATGTAGAAATGAGCTTCTCAAAGTCAGTATTTATGATCAATTTCAGAAGAAAACTTCTTCTACTCAACATAAGCTCTTGTCATCCATCGACAACGAGAAAGGAAGAATGCAGATGGAATTCTTGCAAGCATAGGTCCTCCACCCTAAATCCACAGTAGATTACAAGCAAACTACATTTGACTTTGTTGTAAAGGATGTCCATCCTTTTGTATCATATGGACATGAACAAGTAGACTAGGGAGATGATCTATTCTACATTGACAAGTACTGCAATGGTTGCTTCCATATTGTAGATATCCCTCACTTATATTCAATCCAAAGTAAAGCTTGAAAAGGATTTTTCTTTAAAAAAGGATAATAAGATAAAATACTTGGAAGACTTGGTCATTGAGATAGGATATGACCCAAGAAATGTTAAGGCAGGATAAGAAATAGTTAAGAAGAAGAATGATGACATAGTAGCATTGAGAAAATAGTTGAAACTATCAGCAACTGCAGATCTAGAAGACAAAGAAGTGGGACAGATAAAAAGCCAAAAAGAAGACATGCTTAGATTAATTATGGGGGAAAATGCATAGGTAAGGGACATGGAAGCAGAAATGGACAAGTTGATCAAGGAGAAAGAACAACTAGCTATAATCCTACTTGATGCAATACCTCTTGCAACAATAATGCAGATACGAGCTTCTACATCAACTATAGTAGCAACGACTACAACAACTATAGTAGGAGTTTCTACATCTACAACACCCCCTGCACCAACTTCAGATGACTCAAGTAAACAGGTAAAATCTATGGAAGACATGTCTTTACATGGAGAGGAAATCAAGAAACTACAAGAATAGGCGAGGGCTATACATGAACAAAAAGTGACAATTGAAAATTCTCAATTGACAGAGGTACAAAAATCCCAGAGACCAATACAAAGGATACAACAATTAGAAAAGGAAGTTTTCATGGCTCATACCTTAGCTTAGAGTAAGGAGAATATATGGATAGATGTCAACAAATCAATGACAAATATCTATCCATTAATACAGATTATTTTTTAGCAGAATGAGTTGATTAAGAAATCCACACGAGCCATTCAAGAAATTAGGGAAATGTTGGGGGAAAGGCCAACTAATGCCACATACCTCATCAAAATTTTAAATTCTAAAAATAGATATGAGTTGGAAAAACTGGAAATAGAAGACAGAACCAAGACCATATTAGAAATAAAGAAAATATTGACCAACAAAAATCTCCATATTAGAAATAAAGAAAATATTGACCAACAAAAATCTTATGTTGCAGTTGGAGAAAAGGTGTCAAGTTCTGGAGGATGGTGTCCAGAGATTCTTCAACAAGTTTGAGGTCGTGAGTCAAAGGGGACTTCCAGTTTTTCCATTATTGAATGAAAAAATAATGGCATTACCCAATTACAGCCAAAAATTGATGGCCATTACTAGAGATAGTGCCAAATTTGCAGGAATACATGGGAGTATACTAGGAAAAGACTTCCTAGAGGCATTGGAATTTGATTCAGACATCCAACATGAAATCAAATACATTTTTATCATTAAGCCCACCTTTGCCAAATATACAAAGGAAGATGAAATTTAGAGAAAGTTACCCAAATTGTCAATCCCAAGTGAAGACGTGCGAATAAATATGCGAGTTACTTGAGTAAAAAATAATTTCTCCTTTAGCAGCATGACAAACAATGGAACAAAAGTGAAGGGTGAGATTAGTTACAGTCTCCAAAAATATAGTACCAGCAATCCAAGCAATATTAGAGATATAATTAGTTTATAAATTCCTAAATTACATCGTGATCGGTTATAACAGGATATTTTGTAACTAAACTTATAAATACTTCTCCTTTCAAAGTATGAAGGGTTCTCCTTTCAAAGTATGAAGGGTTGGTAATGCACATTTTCAAGCTTAAATAGACTTATCATTAATACATAAAGCTCTTTCACACGATTCTTGTGGCAAATTTTCGAGCTTCACTGGACTTATGAGTAATACATAAAGCTCTTTCAGATGATTCTTGTGTCAAATTGGTGGTAAAGTACATCTATCATTTTATGTGTTTATTTTTCTTTGTTTACCATAATCATTTGTTTTCATAATCTAAATTATTCCATAGAAAATTGAAGAACATTTTTTTTAATATACACTCTGATTTTGGCTTTGAATAATTTTAATGTTTTCCACTTATATTAAGTAAATAAATTCTTAATTGTTCTTTATTTAATGGAAATCCTTTCTCCTCTTCCTATTGATTTCATTTACAATTAATTTTAGTTGCCTTAACCTATAAAAACTATCTACCAAATACGAAGACAAATCTATCTTTTAAGTCACAGACTTCATAGCCCAATGGTAATCTAGACATAACAACTCTAACCACAACTCAGTGTTAAGAGGCCAACAAAATTCATGCATATCATTCTAAAATTATGAGCAAAAATACGTCATAACGATAATCCTCAAGAGCCGACTGTTGAAATTCCAAAAGCTTGTTCGCTTTCTGAGACACTCGTTTGTTAGACGCACAAATTCAACCCTGTAAATGGTGACCCATATCAATTTTTTGTTTGTTTGTTGTTTTTTTCCCTCGAATTTCAAGCAAGAATACTCTCTTCAATTAATCATATTCGAAAGTAGAATAAATAGCCCAGTATTTCGACTTTTCCCATCTTTCTTTTCTGCAATTTTTGCACTAGTAATTGTGGCATATTGAATTTTCAATGATGTGGAAACGCTTTTAAAAATTGGTGATCAAGATCCGGGGATCAGAAATCCACGAGCAGATTTAAAACATAACCACCAAGAGGTCCTTTTAAGATAAAAAGTTGGTTGTGATGTATAAAAGATTTTCTCGACGAATATAAAATTCTCAACGAGAGGATCAAAGACTTCCTATACATGATTGAACAAGTCTGCAAGCAGTACCCACTGAGTGATGATGCAACACTATAACATGCGAATCAATCCAATGCATTTTTCATAGCCAACTCTGTCTATCGCTAAAGTTCATCTGCTAATTATTTGAAGGTAGCCAAATCATTCTTAATGCAAACTCATGGATAATTGATTGTTAAGGTGGACAATCCAATCTCAGTTACTTAATACTGATGTTGATCGAGTTGTCTATGGTGCTCGAACTGCATGTTGGGGCATGCATCTTTCATGTCTGTCATCATATTCTAGTCAATGAGGATATTTTTTATGGGTCTTTCTGTTACGACAATAGCTCCTAGACATACTATGGCTTGAGTTGAACTAATAAACACAATATCAATCAAGTAACTGTTACTCTCAACACAACCTGCAGTTAAAAATAATAGTTAACTGGTATAATAAAATAGCTCCTAGACATACTATGGCTTGAGTTGAACTAATAAACACAATATCAATCAACTGTTACTCTCAACACAACCTGCAGTTAAAAATAATAGTTAACTGGTATAATAAATATGTTATCAACAAATTAAAAGACGAAACCGTGTTTAAAATCATAGTTACCAAAGTTAGAATTTGAATTCTATAAAATACCAACCAAAAACATTGATTGCTTAAAATTCAATACTAGAAAAATGGAAAATAAAAATCTAAAAATATTTAAATATATTATTTTTCCAACATTTTAAAATATACAATATAATATTAAAAATCTAAAAAAACACCCATTTTCAAATAACATTAATCCAATCAAACCAAATTCTACAACGTACCAAATAACAACCACATTTATTAAACATTAAAATTTAATACTTACAAAAATGTTCGATAAAAAAATTCATGAAAAATTTCCCTTAAATATTTTTATTTTCAAAATATATCACATATATTTATGCTATATTAAATACATAACGGATTTATCACTTCCGTGGACCATGCCGAATCATTAGTTTTTATTTTCTTCGTAAAATCTAATCGATTGAAAAATCAACCAGCTTTACCATTTATTAAGACTTAACCTTTCATCTCACGGGCTTTGGAAGCCTGCTTTGCTGTACATCAAAGTTCATTAATGGAATGTTATCTCTAGCGGTTGGCTGTATCCAGTTTTATGGATGCGAAAGGGCTTTTGAAGAGCAGATGGGCGACTGGGAAAACTGTTGTTATCTCCTGTAAACTAAATCGGCCGCGTGCAAAACTGTTGTGCTTTGTTGTAAAGTGAGCATTTCGAATTAGCCAATTAATTCATGAACCGAAATCGATTACCGTATTTTCGAATTTTTTCCATCAACTCGACCGAATTTGGTAGGTATGTTTAAAACCACATGAACTTGATATTTTTACGCTTCAAATCTTAAGGTTCCAAAATGGATACATTTTCTGAGCCCAATAGCAATGATAGAAAACAAATTATAAATAAAGTAACAGAGAAACAGAGACCATAAGAGACTTTTATAGAAGTTGTTTCTTATGTACTCTTTAAAGAAATTTCTGATTGAAATCATAGTTGTAATATCAATGCGAGTTATCTTTGACAACAATAGGAATTTGTTGTTAGCTTAGCTACAGTTAGTTGGGAAAGAGTTAATAGCCCAATAGCAATGATAGAAAACAAATTATAAATAAAGTAACAGAGAAACAGAGACCATAAGAGACTTTTATAGAAGTTGTTTCTTATGTACTCTTTAAAGAAATTTCTGATTGAAATCATAGTTGTAATATCAATGCGAGTTATCTTTGACAACAATAGGAATTTGTTGTTAGCTTAGCTACAGTTAGTTGGGAAAGAGTTAATAGCCCAATAGCAATGATAGAAAACAAATTATAAATAAAGTAACAGAGAAACAGAGACCATAAGAGACTTTTATAGAAGTTGTTTCTTATGTACTCTTTAAAGAAATTTCTGATTGAAATCATAGTTGTAATATCAATGCGAGTTATCTTTGACAACAATAGGAATTTGTTGTTAGCTTAGCTACAGTTAGTTGGGAAAGAGTTAATGTATCCTATATTTGTTGTGAGAGGATTTATGAGTGAGTTACATTCTCTTGGCTATAAAAATACATGCCCGTACATATATTGGAGGGTGAGAGTTTATGAGGAAAATGATTATTTTGTAATTTCCTGATTAATAATAAGATTGTGGATGCCTAAGATTGTGGATGCCTCTGTTTGGTGGATGTAGCTCAGATTGGTTCGGTGAACCACGTTAACTTTAACTTAATGTGTCATTTGTGTATGATTGTATCGTTGTGTCTCTCTTTGTTTTTCCCTGCGCACTGTTAATATAACAATTGGTATTAGAGTTGCGCAGCAGAGGAGTGGTAGGCCCAAGTCTAGTCTGGCATAGACTATTTGTGCATTGGCCAAGTTGAACTGTTGAACTGTTAAACTGCGTTGAAGTGCATATGCCGTGGTGCGTATGTGACCTGCGTGTCTCCAAACGATTGCTGGTGGACCTGCGTACAGCGGTGGAGTCGTTGATCAGTGAATGCGTTCAACAGTGGTGCGTTTGTGACCTGCATGTGTCTGCGAACGATTGTTGGACCTGCGTGTTATGCCAGATGCATATTTGAATGTTCGCTGGTGGTGAGTATCGCTGGTTAATTGGATGTTGGTGCGTGAGGGTGAGTATAGATTGTTGGTATGTATTCATTGCCAGAACACGCAGAGGAAACACGGACTATTCTGAGTGCGTATTTGTTTTTGTTCTGAGTTAAGTTTGCATTGGCGCGGAATTTTGGTCAAACAGTAGCTCCAAATAAATAGAAAGGCGCAGATTAGGCTTGATTAAATATGCGAGTGCGCCAATTTTGTTGGTAAAAAATTGCTACTCAGTTGTGTACTGTAATATGCACAGAAAAACAAAAAGTTTTTTGAAATTAACTTCTCTTATTTAAAATTGCCCAATGTACTGTAATTTTCACAGCAAAAAAAAAGTTTAGTTTTTAAGAGCAAAGGCAGTAAGGTATAGGCGTTTTTTTTTTTTTTTAGATTAACTACTTTTTTTTAAAAGTTGGATTTCGAGATTGTTGTTTTTTGGTTGATACAAGATGGTGAAAACTCAGAGTGCCCGGTTTGAAATCGAGAAGTTTAATGGCAAAAATAATTTCAAGATTTCGAAGGTGAAGATGTACGATTTGCTTGTCCAACATTGTGTGGCAAAGGTGTTGTTGGGAAAATCCAAACAACCTTACAACATCACAGATAATGAGTGGGCCAAGATGGATGAAAGAGCAATAAGTGCTATTCGACTATGTCTGGCGGATGATGTCTTGTTTAATATCGTGTCGGAGACAACAACTGCTAGTTTGTGGAGAAAACTGGAGAAACTGTACATGACCAAATCCTTAACCAATACGATTCTCCTGAAGCGACAGTTGTACAGTTTGTGAATGAAGGAAGGTACATCAATTGTTGATTATTTGAATGCTTTTAATACTCTTTTGGTGAAATTACAAAGTATAGAAGTAAAAATTCAATCCGAGGATAAAGCTATCACTTTATTGTGCTCGTTGCCTGAGTCATGGGATCATTTTGTTACTTCTATAAGTTTTAGTTCATCAGAAACTATTGAGTTTGATGATGTAGTTGCATCTTTATTATCGGAAGAAACAAGAAGAAGGTCACATTCAGAAACTTCTACAACAGAAGCTATGATGGTTAGAGGTCGTTCAAAAGAAAGACGCTCCAGTAGGCCGAGCGACTCACGTTCAAAGTCGAAAGGTAAGAAGAGTAAGGTAAAGTGTTGGTTTTGTGGCAAATCAGGACATTTAAAAAAGGACTGTTGGAAGCGACAGCAGCAAACTTCTAAAATAGATTCTTTGATAGAGAAGAAGGAGGCAAATACGACAGATACATATTCGGCATCTGGTTCACGTATGAGTGATGAAGTATTATAAGTTAATGTGTCAAATCATTATCAACATTGGTTGTTAGATTCTGGTGCATCAAACCACATGTGTATTCATAAAGAATGGTTTAAGACATATAAATCAATTAATGATGGAGTTGTGTACATGGGTAATGATGTAACATGTAATATTGTGGGGATTGGGAGTATACAACTGCAAATGTTTGATGGGACAACTAAAATGTTAACTAATGTGAGGCATGTACCAGATTTAAGGAAAAAATTGATTTCATTAGGAGCACTTGATTCAAATGGATATAAAATTGTAATTCAAGGTGGAGTAATGAAAATTTACAAAGGTATTTTACTAGTTATGAAAGCTAAGAAGGTAGGAAATCTATTTCAGTTAGAAGGAGGTACAGGGTCAGATTATGTGTCTACGGTTTTTGAACATGACAGTAGTTCCATTCACTTATGGCATCAAATATTCGAGCATATGAGTGAAAGAGGGTTAAAAATTTCGACTGATCGCAAGTTACTTCCAAATCTAAAGTCTGGAAAGTTAGATTTCTGTAAGCATTGTCTGTTTGGAAAAAAAAGTAAACAAAAGTTTAAAACAGGCAAACATTCTAGTAAAGGAATACTTGACTATATCCATTCAGATGTCTAGGGTCCAGCCCCTACAACCTCATATGGTGGCTCATCATATTTTGTATCGTTTATTGATGACTTTTCTAGGAAAGTGTGGGTCTATTTGTTGAAAAGGAAGTCTGATGTTTTTTCAGTTTTCAAGCAGTTTAGAGCATTGGTAGAAAACAACACTGGTAGAACAATAAAATGTTTAAGAACTGACAATGGTGGTGAGTTTACTTCCAAGGAGTTTGACATCTATTGCAAGGATGCAGGGATCGAGAGACATAAGACCATGGTTTGCAAAATGGAGTTGCTGAACGCATGAATATGACTTTTCTAGAGAGAGCAAGGAGTATGCTGAGTAATGCCGGGTTGCAAAAGGAGTTGTGGACAGAAGCAGTGGCAACAGCTTGTTATGTGATAAACCGATCTCCATCGATGGCGATAGGCTGCAAGATTCCTCAAGAGGTATGGAAAGGTCACCCTTGTGACTATTCTAAACTCAGAGTGTTTGGTTGTGATCCATATGCTCTAGTGCCTAAACATTAGTGAACTAAATTAGATCCAAAGTCTAAAAGGTATATCTTTGTTGGGTATGGTGTTGGAACAAAGGGATATAGATTGTGGGATCCTACTACCCGCAAAATCATCATCAACAGAGATGTAAATTTTAATGAATCCTCTCTTGTACATTTAGATGTAGATAGTATATTGAAACAAGATAATGTATCTAACTTTCAACACATTCAGTTTGATAGCATTTCTAATGATAGTCATGATGACCATAGTTCAGATACTAGTCATGAACAAGTTTCAGAATTAGAACATGAATAGGGTTCAGGTATAGATCATGAACAGGTCTTTGATACTGATCATTAAGAAGTTCCTACAGATGGTAGTCAGCCAATTGAGGAAGCACTAGAAAAATCCTTGAGGAGGTCGACAAGAATCAAATGACCACCGAGAAGGTATGATGATTATGTTACTTCAGTTGCATTTATTGTTAATGACGATGAACCTCTGTGCTATCAGGAAGCAATAGAAGGTTCGAAAAGTGACAAGTGGAAAGCAGCCACGATGGAAGAAATGATGGCCTTAGGTAAGAATGGAACATGGGATTTGGTTGAGCTTCTGAAAGACAGGAAAACTGTGGGGTGTAAATGGGTTTTCAAGCTGAAACGGGGTGTGAATGATACGGAACACAGGTACAAAGTGAGGCTAGTTGCAAAAGGGTTTTCTCAGAAAGATGGCATTGACTTTCGTGACAAATTTTCACTAGTGCTTAAAATAGTTTCAATTAGAATTGTGTTAGCATTAGTGGCTTTGATTGATTTAGAGTTGCAGCAATTAGATGTTAAGACTACATTTCTACATGGAGACTTAGATGAGGAAATTTATATGGAACAACCGGAAGGGTTTGTTCAACATCGCAATGAGAAATTTGTCTGCAGGCTCAAGAAGTCATTATATGGCCTGAAGCAGTGGCCTCGGCAGTGGTATAAGAAGTTTGATTCTTTCATGTTGAGTCAGAAATATGTTAGAAGTGAATATGATCATTGTGTTTATTTTAAGCAATTAAATAATGGCATATTCATTATCTTAGTATTGTATGTTGACGATATGCTTTTAGAAAGCAAAAGCATAGAAGAAATCAACAGGTTGAAGGCTCAGATGGCAAGGACATTTGATATGAAAGATCTAGGAGCAGCAAGACAGATTTTGGGCATGGAGATTTTCAAAGACAGGAGCAATGGTAAGCTATGGCTATCACAACAAAAGTATATTGAGAAAATACTTTTGAAGTTTGGTATGAATAATGTGAAGCCTGTTTCAGTCCCTTTAGCTTCCCATTTTAAGCTTTCTTCTAGTTGATGTCCTAATACAAATGAAGAAAAAGAATATATGTCTCGAATTCCGTATGCCAATGTAGTAGGTTGTTTAATGTATGCGATGGTTTTTACTCAACCAGATATTTCACATGCAGTTGGGGTTGTCAGCATGTATATGGCAAATCCAAGAAAAGAACACTAGTCAGCAGTGAAATGGGTGCTTCGGTATTTCAGAGGCACAAGTGATTATTGTATCACTTATAACAGGAGTAGTGAATTTGTTTGCGGATATGTTGATTCTGATTTTGCAGGTGATTTGGATAAGAGAAGGTCAACATTAGGGTATGTCTTTACTCTTGCAGGTGGAGCTATTAGCTGGATGTCAAAGCTACAGAACATTGTTGCTTTATCCACTACTGAAGCAGAATACATAGCTGCTTCACATGCTTGCAAAGAAGCAATTTGGTTGAAAGGTTTGTTGGTGAGTTTGGTAGGTTACAGGACAACATCAAGTTATTTTGTGATAGTCAAATTGTAATTCATTTGACTAAGAATCTAACCTATCATAGCAAATCAAAGCATATACCTATCAAGTACCATTTTGTAAGACATGCTATCATTGAAAGGGGTGTCTCTCTTGAAAAAGTGCATACAAAGGAGAACTGTGCAGACATGTTCATGAAACCAGTTTTGTTAGAGAAGCTACGTTGGTGTCTGGCTTGTCTTGGCTTGCAGAAAAGATAAAATAATAAAGAAACAGGGTACCAAGCTAATTGTTGTCAAGGTGGAGATTGTTGAGATTTTCTGTTCATTAAATTTGGCAAAAATCTCATGTATGTGACAACAATAGGATTTGTTGCTAAATTAGCTCCATTTATTCTTGAGGAGGACTTATTGCACCCTATATTTGTTGTGAGAGAATTTGTGATTCATTTTTCTACTCCCAGCTATAAAAATGTAAGCTCGTAGAGGATATTTGGGGTAGAGTTGAGAGTGTGTGAGGAACTAAATTGTTGTAATGTCTTGTCGAATAATAAGATTGCCGATGCCTCTGTTTGGTGGATGTAGCCTAGATTGGTTGGGTGAACCACATTAAAATATTCGTCTTATTTTTATGATTTTGTGTGTGCTGTATATGCTTATTTAATTTTCGTTGTGCGTTGTTTGCTCCAACATATCGGTGTAACAAGATGACTTCCAAAGGTTTAAATACGTACACTTGTCAACGTAATTAGAGAGGTTGCATCCGTAGTGGCATGTTCAGAATTCTTTTCATGTACAATATGTCAACTCTTCCATCATATACAAAGTAGCATAGTAGTTCGCATTACTATCATGTTTAAAGGGTACAATGTGTCATAATTTCTAAGTTACATACCGAGTATTATAACGGTCAACATTATTATCATGTCAAATTTATGGTCCAATACAGGCACTTGATTAACTAAATGCCCCAATACCACTATGAAGGTTTTCTTGTTATCGTTGTTTTATATAAACTTAGGTTGATTTAGTTTTAGAGCATTGATCTTGGATTATTATTATTTTAATGAATTAATTGGATTATTTTAAAGTCATTATGAGGAGTAATTTTATCTATGATTAATGTGGAGTTTATATATATCTCTTAAAATAAATTATTATAATATTCTCCAGATAGAAAAGTAATATTGGCTATAATACATAAAAAAAAATTATGTTATATATGTTTAGTTAGTTTTTCCTATGGAAATAATATAATTTGATAAGTAAAATGTTTAAACTTTGTACTTTCCAAAAATATTTCAACAAGGGATTTAAATAAATTATTTAAACAGGAGTTGTCTTTAGTGCAACTTTTTGGATTTTCTAGAAAAACCCACTAGAATAGCTTCCAAAAACTCTCACTAAAAACAACTCCATTTAAATATCTTTGTTAACTAATTTATGTTGATATAAACCTTCATATATATATCTATATATACAAAAAATGTTAAAGATATTTTAACGTTGTATGTAATAAAATATTCAATGTAGATATCGATAAAATATTAATAAATGTACCATTTTAATTGGTGAAAAATCTCTCGATGCAATGTTAGTAAAAAATATTAATGCAACTATTGTATATTATAATTGTTTTAAAAGAGCTATATATATTCTATATAAATCTTTGTAAGAAAAAAACCGGGTTACAAAAATTAAAGTTTTAGATTTTATACTTTATTTTCTTAATATATGTTTTTCTGTTAAATTTTAATTTGGATTTATAAGTTTAATTATGTACTCTGTGTATGGTTAATTATGAAAAATTACTCATTGTATTTTACATTCTAAAAAAAATTTGCCCATAAAAAAAATTAATCCTTGTCAACTAACTTAAAATGTATCTATACTAGATATAAAAATTAGATTTTTCTTAAAGTAGAAAAATAAGTTAAATAATTAATTATTGGAAAAAAACATATCCTATAGAACTAAAATGCATGTAATACAAGTCATTAACCATAAATAATTTGGATAATAAAAAAATTTGCAGTAAATTATTTAAAAAAGTTTTTAATTTTGTGCCTAATTTGTTGTTTATATTTTTCTAATAAAAATTGTGATTTTTTTTATTGAAAAGAAAGTTTTTAATTTTGTGCCTAATTTGTTGTTTATTTCTTCTATAAAAATTGTGAAACTTTTTATTGAAATGATAGTGTATTAAAGTTTAACCATTTAAGTAAAATATTTGTAAAACTAAAGAATTGACCATACGAAAAAATATTTTAATTAAGTTTAAAACTATGGAAAATTTCTCAAAATTATATATATCTATATATAATATATATATATAATATATAATAACTAACTAAATATTAAATTTACAATTTAATATTATAAACTTTTAAAATATTTTTTTTTTTTAAAGTTATTATTTAAATTATGACATTTTATTTAGGAAATAAATTTCAAACAATAAATAAAACAATTAATATTTTAAATTAAAATAAATTTAAAAATAAAATTTTATTTAAATTAAAAATTTAAACTAAATTGTGGTTTACACTCCATTATTAATAAATATAATAAAATTTAAACTAATTTTATATATATTGGTAGGTAAGACCGAGGGGATTTGAACCAGTGACCTATCACCAATAGTTGGTTTCATAGTGCACGCATCACTGTCACCACAAGCCTCGTAGGCAAAATATCTAGAAATTTAATAAAAATTTATAATAAATAAAAATTTAAATATTATAATTTTGTTATAACTAACTCTTTTCAATATAGAAAAATATATAATTTTTTCACTATTCAATGTATTGTCAATATTATAACTTATATAAATAAGAGGGGTAAATTACTTATATAAAATATTTTAATGGGTTATATTAATTAACATATTTGTATCAAAGAAGGGAAAAAACACCAAGTTCTTCCATCGTTCGGCTATAGACTACAGGTGCACCAACAAAATTACCTGGTTGAAGGATGAGCAAGGTACTCCCCTCCACTCTCATCAAGATATTTTCTCCATCCTCACTGATCACTTTAGCAATATAGCAACAGAACCAGACATTGATAGGGAAGAGGCTATCAAGGAAGTCATGTCTTCCATCCCAAGGTTAATTACTGATGATCAGAATAAATCCATAGACCACCATGTCACCATGGAGGAGGTGGAAGAAGAAATGAAAGAGATGCCTAATGGTAAGGCACCAGGGCCGGATGGCTTCACCACTGATTTTTCAAAGCTTGTTGGAAAATTGTGTAGCTGGAAGTGTGGGAGGTGGTGGAAGATTCCCAAAAATCTTATTACATCCTCAAATCCCTCAATTCCACGTTCATCGCCCTTATTCCCAAAGAGGAAGCAGCTTGTACCCCTTCGAAATTTCGACCAATTGCTCTATACAATGTTCTTTATAAAATTATCTCCAAAGTAATGGCCAACAGACTGAAGCCAATTCTCCCTTTGATAATCTCAGAGGAGCAATCTGGCTACGTGGAAGGCAGATAGATCATGGATAATGTCTTGCTAGCACAGGAAATGGTTCACACTATTCAATCCTTGAAAAATGTAGGTATGATCATTCAGTTGGATCTCTTGAAGGCTTATGAAAAGGTCAGTTGGAAGTATCTAGAAGCCATTCTGGAAGCTTTCGGGTTTGCACAACGTTGGATCAACTGGATTCTAGCCTTAGTCAAATCCCCCAGCTTTTCTATTTTGGTCAATGGAGCTCCCACCTTCCCCTTTGCCCACTCTAGAGGCATTCACCAAGAAGATCCCATTTCGCCTTCTCTTTTCGTCATTTTGATGGAAGGCCTGAGTCGCATCATTAAAACTGCAAAGGAAAGGAACAATGTCAAGGGCCTTCAACCCCTGCCACCTTGCCCAACCACTACTCATCAACAATTTGTGGATGATACCATGCTTCATGGAACTCCAACAGTTTGGGAAGCCCAATGTTTCAAAGCTATGCTTGATCTCTTTAGTCAAGCGACAGGTATGGACCTTAATTTGGATAAATCCTCCATTTTCTTTTTCAATACTCACTTAGCAATCCAGAAAAATCTTACTGCTATCCTTGGTTTCAAAAGGCAAAGCCTTCCCTATAAGTATCTCGGGATCCCTCTCCCTGATAAACCATGGCAAAAGCTCCACTGGGAGAAACTGCTATCCAACCTTGAAGAACAGAGTAATCACTGAACTAATAGGGTCCTTAACTTCGCTGGTTGGCTTGTCATGACTAAGGTTGCCCTTCAAGCTATTCCTCAATATATGCTTTCCATTCTGTCGACTCCCAAAGGTGTTCTCCGAAAAAATAAAAAACATTCAGAGAACCTTCCTATGGTCTGGAAAAGTTGACAAATGGAAATGGGTGCTAGTAGCAAGGGAAAAACTTTATAAACCCACGATCCTAGGTGGTCTAGGGATTCAAGACCCAAACACAGTAAATAAAGCCTGTGATGCTAAGCTCTGGTGGAGATGGGTCAAGGAACCACAGACACCCTGGGCCAGGCTATGGAAAGCCAGGTATGCTGAAAACTAACGCCCTTAGGATCTCATTAGAATGACTGACCCTCTAGCCGGATCCCCCACTTGGAACCTGACATGGGCTAATCGGAACATCATACAAGATCACTTCTTTTGGGAAATCCACAATGGTAGCACGAATCTCTTCTGGGAAGATGCTTGGCAACAACTTCCCAAGCTTGAGAGTCCTCATTATCTTCCCCTGCAGCACAGGTATCGGGAATAAGGAAAACTTAAGGTGAACCAATACTAGACTGATAGTATCGTGGACTAGCAATGGAGACATTGGCACCCTAATACTCCCCCACAAGAAGATGTGATGGGCAACCTTCTCTTATCCTTGCACTCTTGTCTGGATAAGAGGAAAATCTGTTACTCGTAGGATGAAGATCAACTAAGTTGGGGCAAACTTGATGGAGGCACCTTCAACGTAAAGGAAGCCAGACTTTACTTAGAACATAGGGATCTAGAAGATAAAGTGATTTGGCATAGTAATGATTGGGATACCACCATCTGGTTGAAGATAAAGACTTTCATATGGCCCCTAATGCATCATAAGATCCTCACTTGGTAGAACCTCTGCAAAAAAGGCTTCATAGGTCCATCTCGATGTCCCATCTGTGAAAAATAAGAGGAGTTTATGAATCATCTCCTCAACAATTACGAATGGACCAATAAACTATGGGTATGGATGGAGGAGATCTTCAGATAAACAGACAGGAATTGAGAGACCATACAAGACAGCATAGCCAACTAGCGAACCAAATATTCTAGTTGCGACACTCTAAACATCCTATGGAGGCTAAGCCCTGGTTTTATATTCTGGTCCACATGGAAAGAAAGAAATAGAAGATTTTTTTAGAGGGAATATAGGTAGCTAGATACCATAAAAAAAAAAAACGTTATGCAAAATATGCGAGAAACTGGCGTTACCAGTAGTAAAGCAGAATAGGCAAACAGGCTTTCCGCTAATGACAAGCGAATTCTGTAGCCATTTGGCATGAGTGCAACAACTAGCC
This sequence comes from Pinus taeda, assembly GCA_000404065.3. NCBI lineage: Eukaryota > Viridiplantae > Streptophyta > Pinopsida > Pinales > Pinaceae > Pinus > Pinus taeda. Next base: position 339,505 of record APFE030808881.1, read on the forward strand.
TCAATTCTCCAGTGGGAAGACCTCAGCTTGCTCCATCTCTACTGTCCTGGCAACCTCCTATCTCAAAGTTCCACAAATTAAACATCGATGGAGCCTCTCAGGGCAACGCTAGCCCGGCCGGCCTTGGAGGTGTCATACACAACAATAAAGGGGAAATTCTTCATATCTACAATAATTCTCTGGGGGAAGCCACTAACAATGAGGCGTTTGCAAATCCTAATCTGCCTGGGTTGTGGGGCAGCAATAGTGGAAGGAGACTTGCTCTTAGCCATTAATGTTGCGATCAAAATGCAAAATGGTTCGCATTTTGAGAAGGTTACTAAGCATTGGCGCCTCTCCATGGTCACCGCGCTCATCACCAAACATCTCTCTGCTCTCAATGGAGTCATTCTGCAGGCAATCAGGTGTAGTGCGAATGCAATAGCGGATAACCTAGCCAACCACACGGTCGACCACCCAAATGATGACATTCACACTTGTTGGCAAAGCATCACATGTGCTAATCTTCGAGATAAATTCCTTCAAATCTCAAGGCAAGACCTCACAAGCATGTCAAGAAAGGAGCATGGCTTACAAGGTACCGATCATCAATGCATACTGTGGTTTGCTCTTAATGTTTATTCCCTAATCCTTGATGCCTGGTGGTGGCATTGCTAGCGATTGTCCTATGGCTCGCATTAGAAAAGATCAAAGATCTACCACAAGGATAGAGGTTAGCATACCTTTCACAATTTGGGGTACGTGTGGCCTCTTCTCTTAGTGATAAGCGTGGCAGTCCGAACACACTCAACCGTAATAATAGGATTGTCGTCAGTCACCTGTTGGGGATCCAGGCTATTAGATACATGAAAAAGATGGAAGTTTCAGTTAAGATTGTGGCCCCTCGCACCACGTCTTTCACTATTAATACAGAGCCAATCGAGAAAGATTTCACCTGCTCACAGTATTCCTCAAAGCTTAGCCCTGTGTTTACGATTTCGTGTATAGGAATTCACATTTCAATAGTCTGCACCTGCAATCTTGCCATGGCTAAGCGCAACCTCCACAACTCCAAAGCTGCTAAGGATTTAAAGAGATCCCAGAAGGATTATGAGGCTTACGTGTCCAAAAAAGGAAAGCATATTATTGAAGAGCTTCAAATTGAGGTGGACAAAGCCAATGAAGGGATGGACAGTAAAGCCACCAGCAAGGAGGTAGATTAGATCTCGGACCTGGGCACCCCAACAACCAAAGCTACCCAATTCCTGAGAACACAGAGTGTGGCTTGGTAGATAAAAATGATGCTTGCAAAAGCCATGAGCATGCAAGGTTCTGCTTTCAAGGAGGCCTACTAAGTGAACTCCCTCGCCTTTGCCAAGAATTTGCCATAGCTGGAAAAGCTGGAGATTTTCAACTCCCTCACGGAAGAACTTAAAATGCTTGCTCAGAGTCTAGGAGGGTTTATTCGGCTCTTCAAGCTATACATGGACCATGTGCTAAATGTCTCTATTGAAATCCTTGAAGATGATTCCAAAACAACCATCATGAGATGCCACAGGCCCCGCAGTTTTCCCAAGGGAGATGATGGCACTGGTCCAAGTGTTGCTGGCTCCCCTAATGGAGTGGAGGATTGATTTAATAGAGCTTAATTATATTATTGATTTCGATTTCTTGTCAGGGCTTGGATACGGTTTTCTCGATTCGGTCAAAGAAAGTAGCCTTCGAAGCAAAAAAGCTATTGAAAAGCAGATTTCTATTGCTGGGGATATGTGATTTGAAAGGGAGAAGGTTGGAGAATAGCTCGATGTGAATCTAAAGGTTCCACTGCTGGATAGATACCCTCACAGCCTAATCCTCGTCGATAGTGTAGGTAAGTAGCATATGAATGTGCCATGTCATAGCAAGGAGCAAGGTCAGTCAAGTCGTCAGACAGGTACATAACTGCTTGGGTCAAATGATGCATGTAATATGATAATTGTTTCAAACTATGCAAACCCTTTGATGGGATCCCTAGCATCATAGCTCTTCTAGTGATTAAGTCCGGAGTAAAATAGACAGGTGTTTTGGTCGATGGATCAATTTATTTTCCCGATCCATTCTTCCCAATGAACATTTTTATTCACATGAAAAGCAAGCATCACCAAAATCGACCAATAGGATTCCTGGTGGGCAGTCTTCTGTTGACAGTTCTAGTTTATCCTTTGCTTTTTTTATTTTCTATGTCTGATGAATGTAAGCTTCAGCGGGCCTTTAAGCAGCCTTCTATGATAGCAGTTGCTCTCTTACTGTCTGGTAGCCCTGTGTGGTTGGTCGTTTTTTGTTTCGGTTTATGGTTGACTCAGGTTAAGTTTGTATTAGTTGTTACGCAGTCTGTTTCCTGTCTGAACAACGATTGGCTACAGGGCCTATATAAGTGGTCTTTTGTTTGGCAGGCCTGCGTTTTCTCTTTTCCCTCTAAAAATGGCAGGCCCCTTTTTGTAACCATATGTAACATTTTTGTGATCTAATATATTAGCTGATTTACACAAAAAAATTAACGCATTTGTATATCAATTTTATAACTTCATAAATAAGATGAGTAAATAAATTATGTGAAATATTTTAATATGCTATATTAAATAATACAATTGTATATAAATTTTACAACTTTATAACATTAGAAAAAAAAAGTAATTGGATGTTAAAAAAAATATATTTATACTTTTAGGATGTATAGATGTTGAAAGTATTATTTTAAATAACTAGGTTATAAAAGTTAGAAAAATATGTATTTATTTTAATAACATATATAAAATATTTGAATGTGAATTTTAAATAAATGTCAACTATATTGTAATGATGATGATTAATGTAGAATTTGATTGATTGAATTATTAGAAGAAAATGGATTATTTGATTTTATTTACAATTTAATCTATATGCTCAAGATCCATTAAGAAATATGTTCCAAGATCATCATAGTTTTTATTAGTTAAAATGTTAGTAAGTTTGGTTGTGCGATAAATATTCTAAAATTTGGATTTTAATATGGATAATAAATGTTAAAGATTCTAAGAGAAAATGCTTTTAATATTAAACCTTCTTAGTGTCCAAAGGTGATAGACATTTATCTCATGATATTTTCGGTACTAAGTCACACTTCATTTCGCTATAGAGTTGATGCAGGAGCATTCAGCCCAAGGGAAATCATTGTAAAAAGTAGACATAGGGAGTCATGCACTTTTTGGAATTAGTTTCCTAAGTTCCAAGTCAGTTTAATATTTAGGCGTTTAAGTGTGATTTAATTAGACATTCTCAAAATAAATAAATGAGAACATAGGAACTAGGGAGAGCTTTTAGGCATAAAAGGAAAAGATGTGGATGATTAAGTGATAAGGAGGCTTTTCTATTTTAAAACAGGGAAAAGATGGAATAAAGCCTCAAGAGGCTGTTGTCATATGTATGCATTGCATGTAGAGCTTTAGAGCTTTTATTTGAGTGATTTAGGATTTTTGTTGAGAAGTTGAAGGGATTGAACTTAGATTAGATCATTCTAAGTTATATAAATGATCAAGCCTAAAAGGCATTGAAGATGAGAGGGAGTGAGAGTGAGGATGAAGAATGAGAGATCATGAATAGGCCATGATTTCTCTTGTAAATATTTTATTTCTTAATTAATTATGTCAGTGATTTTGTGTGCATATGTATTGTCTGGAATTTCAGAATTATATGTGTGTGATAATTATTAATATGCAGACCTATGGTTAGATGTAATTTACTTGTATCAAGCTTTGGTATCAAAGCCCAAGGTTGTTAGGTTTGTCAAAGAGGCGCGACGAAGTGGTAACTACGTGTTGTTGTGTCGCTATGTAATGAGCACTTTATCAGTGGGTACTAATTGTATTTACAACGTGGAGCAATGATTTTGTTCTGTTGTAGCAGGTTTTCCTTCTTACCGTCGCCAAGTATCCAAAGCAATTGCGCTACTAGAAAAGAAGCATGGAAAAAGAACTGTCTGTCCGACGCTTGGAAGAGGTTGCAGTACGAGGTTAGTTTTGAACTTTTTTGCTAATGAGCGTTGTCGCCTCGGAACCCGAGGCCTGTTCTCTATCACCGTCAATTCTACTGAGTTTTGTCCCAGGGAACACCCAGGGGTCGCCGTCAGTAGAGGTCGAATGTTTTGACCTGAGCCAGGTCTGATTCTCACCAGATCTTTGCAGTTCATCTTTATTTCTCATTTCACACAAAATGCAGCAAGATACCGCTTGGGTTCTGCGGCTTCATGTGGATACAACATTTCTTTAAAGAAATGCGCTATTTTCTTGACAGAAGCTTGAAATTTAGTCACATAGATCCAATTTTGTTGACGACAACTTTAAATTTAGAGGCAGAAAGTCATCTTGATTTTGTGGTTTTACACAAACTGCAGCAGAGTACTGCTTGGACTATGCAGCTTTGCAGAAATACACAGTTATCTTGGCATGAACGTGCGATTTTCTTGACAGTAGCTTGGAATTTGGTTTCAGCGATCTAAATTGTGGACATAAACCCTAAATTTATAGACAGAATTACTGGAACTTCATCTCTTGCGAGAAATTTAGGCACATAAATATTGAGTTAAGAGGTGATAAGATTTGGGTATGCGGTTTTGGTTCTGCATCAAGTTTAAGAGGCACATTTGACTTTGGGAAATCCAATTTTAAAAGGTGCATGTGAATGAATTGAGTTTGTAATTGAAGGAGTTTGGAGTTATACTATTGCACAAAGTTTTATGATGAAGATTTGAGTTTAGACTTCATAGAAGAACCTTGTATGAAGTTTCAAAGCAAATAGCGGAATTGTGAAGACATGTTATTTATGAATATGGGTTTTGAGAACACATCGCATTGCATTGGTAAAGTGTGAATTTGACAGTAATTAAGGTTTTTGATTTGGGAAAAACTGACATGCATTCTTATATGCAAGGAATTTTGAAGATCCTGGTTATTGTAGGCCTAGCTTGCATCAAGTGGTATCAGAGCGAGAATGCTTTGTTGAAGAAGTTTGTTTTTTTTTATGAGTACAGTTGAGAACTGAAGTGTGTTTCTTTGAATGTGTGATGAATGATTTTTAAATCTGATATGCATCCTACACAAATGTAGTGAAGAGGATTGCAGAAGTGGAAAGAAGATAAGATCATGCAAGATCTTAAAGGTGAGATGATTTTTTTGAGTTGAAATTTATGATTGAAGTTTATGGTTGCAGAGAAGATGATGGCAGTGAACCTGGCATTCAGCTGAAGGCTGAATAAGGAGGACAATTGCAGTGCCCTGAAGAAGAAAAGTGAGTTGAAGAGATAGCCTAGAGAGAGCAGAGGAGTGCTCAAGAGGTTCCAGAGGCAGTGAACCAGTACTTACCAAAAGACTGATTGAGGAGAGCTTGGTGAGGTAAGTGGAAGCAAGAGAGATTGTTGTTGCAGAGGCTAGTACAACTCATGGTGAGTGAGAAACTCATGAGAAATCAGTCTTCCAGAGGAAGAGGGACTTTCAGAGGAAAAGGAAGTCAAGGTGGTAGAGGAAGATCTACAGCACCTAAAGAAGGAGCTAGCCGTAGCTCAACCCAGCATGCAACCACAGGGGGTGATGCAAGAGGCCAAAGGAGTTTTTCTAGAGGAAGAAGAGGTTCAGAGAAATGCCACAGAGATGAGATGACTTCAAAAGTTTGAGAAAGAGAGATTGTAGTAATAAAGGTACAATTGCAGGTACTAGAAGAATGGCTACAAGAGCAAGAAAATCAGAAAGGAAAATGGATCTTTCCACTGAAGGGAAAGAGAGTGATTTGGCGAAAATTGTAGAGGAGGTTGAGGCAAATTGTGATTGCCTTGCTAAAAAAGTGACTTAGAGTTCTTGAGCCAGAGAGGGAATTTGAAGATTCCACACACAGATATGTTCAAAGGAAAATGTTGGTGGAAGCAGTCAAGACTAAAAAGTCTTGTGGTTTTAAAACTGATGAGTTGTGTATGTTTGCAGGTGAAGAGGAGGTTTCCATTGGTGAAACAGAGGAGAAGATCATTGATTATTTCTTGAATTATTGGGCAAAACCAAATCAACTGGATAACGTAAAACCGTGTATTTTTGTAGTTGACAATTGTGATGTGATTACAGGTTTTACTGAGGAGGATGTGCAATCTTATGAAATTGTTACAACACAAGAGGAAGTTCTTGTGGATGTTGAAGAAGAGAATCAGTCTGAAGCACAGATAAGGGAAGTAACAACTGATACTGTTGAACATTTTGTGCAAACTGAAAGTTTATGTATGAATGCAGGTGATGAGATGTTAACAACAGGAAGCTTGGCTTGTGAAAGTATTGAAGATTGTACAGAAAGTTTCTCAAAGGAGATGACAGATTTATGGCATGAGTTAAGTGTTCTAGAGAAGAGACTAGAAGTACAGAAGATAAATATTCAGAATATAAAGACAGAGATGAATGAAAATAAAGAGGTTTATTTTTATGAACCAGAATACAAATGCATTCTTGGAGAAGATGATGCTGAGGATAGACTAAGTGATAATCTCAACAATGATTAGGATCAGTATACTGAAATGCTGGCAGAGGGAAGTAAGGTGCTGATGCCTTATGATTTTATTCTAACAATTGTTTTGTGAATGAAGATGCTAGAGAAAATCTGTTAGACAAAGAAATTGAACTGATGAGGCAGATGATGATGAAAGTATCCTAGAGGAGGCCAGCAGCGATAAAACAAAAGGGAAGCAGCAAAAGAAAAACAACAGAAGATTGCGAGAGCACAACCAGTAGAGCGATGCAACATAAAGTGTGGAAACCTGGAGAAAGGCAGCGAGGAATAGCACATGATGACTTGCAGAACAAAGTGTGGGATCCAGGAAAACCAAGACCAGAAGACACATGATCAGGAGATCATGAATATTTTCTACCATGGGAGTCTGATGCAAGAGCATTCAGCCCAAGGGAAATCATTGTAAAAAGTAGACATAGCGAGTCATGGACTTTTTGGAATTAGTTTCCTAAGTTCCAAGTCAGTTTAATATTTAGGCTTTTAAGTGTGATTTAATTAGACATTCTCAAAATAAATAAATGAGAACATAGGAACTAGGGAGAGATTTTAGGCATAAAAGGAATGGATGTGGATGATTAAGTGATAAGGAGGCTTTTCTATTTTAAAACAGGGAAAAGATGGAATAAAGCCTCAAGAGGCTTTTGTCATATGTATGCATTGCATGTAGAGCTTTAGAGCTTTTATTTGAGTGATTTAGGATTTTTGTTGAGAAGTTGAAGGGATTGAACTTAGATTAGATCATTCTAAGTTATATAAATGATCAAGCCTCAAAGGCATTGAAGATGAGAGGGAGTGAGAGTGAGGATGAAGAATGAGAGACCATGAATAGGCCATGATTTCTCTTGTAAATATTTTATTTCTTAATTAATTATGTCAGTGATTTTGTGTGCATATGTATTGTCTGGAATTTCAGAATTATATGTGTGTGATAATTATTAATCTGCGGACCTATCGTTAGATGTAATTTACCTGTATTAAGCTTTGGTATCAAAGCCCAAGGTTGTTGGGTTTGTCAAAGAGGCGCGACGAAGTGGTAACTACGTGTTGTTGTGTCGCTATGTAATGAGCACTTTATCAGTGGGTATTGATTTTATTTACAACGTGGAGCAAGAATTTTGTTCTGTTGTAGCAGGTTTTCCTTCTTACCATCGCCAAGTATCCAAAGCAATTGCGCTACCAGAAAAGAAGCATGGAAAAAGAACTGTATGTCCGACGCTTGGAAGAGGCTGCAGTACGAGGTTAGTTTTGAACTCTTTTGCCAATGAGCATTGTCGCCTCGGAACCCGAGGCCTGTTCTCTATCACCATCAATTCTACTGCGTTTTTTCCCAGGGAACACCCAGGGGTCGCCGTCAGTAGAGGTCGAATGTTTTGATCTGAGCCAGGTCTGATTCTCACCAGATCTTTGCAGTTCATCTTTATTTCTCATTTCACACAAAATGCAGCAGGATATCGCTTGGGTTCTACGGCTTCATGCAGATACAACGTTTCTTTAAAGAAATGCGTTATTTTCTTGACAGAAGCTTGAAATTTAGTCACATAGATCCAATTTTGTTGACGACATCTTTAAATTTAGAGGCAGAAATTCATATTGCTTTTGTGGTTTTACACAAACTACAGAAGAGTACCGCTTGGACTATGCAGCTTTGCAAAAATACACAGTTATCTTGACAGGAACATGTGATTTTCTTGACAGTAGCTTGGAATTTGGTTTCAATGATCTAAATTGTGGACATAAACCCTAAATTTGTAGACAGAATTACTGGAACTTCATCTCTTGCGAGCAATTTAGGCACATAAATATTGAGTTAAGAGGTGATAAGATCTGGGTATGCAGATTTGGTTCTACATCAAGTTTAAGAGGCGCATTTGACTTTGGGAAATCCGATTTTAAAAGGTGCATGTGAATGAATTGAGTTTGTAATTGAAGGAGCTTGGAGTTATACTTTTACACAAAGTTTTATGATGAAGAATTTAGACTTCATAGAAGAACCTTGTATGAAGTTTCAAAGCTAATAGCAGAATTGTGAAGACATGTTATTTATGAATATGGGTTTTGAGAACACATCGCATTGCATTGGTAAAGTGTGAATTTGACAGTAATTAAGGTTTTTGATTTGGGATAAACTGACATGCATTCTTATATGCAAGGAATGTTGAAGATCCTGGTTATTATAGGCCTAGCCTGCATCAAGAGTTCATGAAAATCTATGTGTACTTTACAAATGTTTATTTTCTTCTTTATATTGGTAAAAATAAAGAGATAAATTTTTTTTTCTAGATTAGGATTGATCACCTACTCATTTTTTTTTTTTCTAGAACTCTTTATCACACTATATTTTATTGTCAATGTATGCTCTCTCTTGTATATGAGTTAATCAAGTATTTAGTTGTTAGTTATTTATAGACGCTATTAGTCTTGAATATTTTTGAAATAAATTAGTCCGAGATATCTTTAAAAAATCTTAGAACTAAAGAACTCTAGGAAAAACAATTTCTTGTAAATTTTGTTTAATAGCGAGAAGAGCATGCAATATCCAATAAACTTAGAATTTGTTTCATTTATTTCCTTTATTATGAGTTTTTAACATGATATGAGTTTTTGATGATAAAAGAGCATATCATGAAGGGAAATAAAATCTAAGTATTTTTGAGGGCCTTCCACAGTGCATTATATTAGATATCATTTTTTTGGGATTCAACTGTGTTGAGAAAGTCATTCATCTATGACCATTTCCATGAGAGTTAGTCGTAATAGACTAATTTCTCATGATTTTTGAATAGTCCACTTAGCACTCATTGCATCGCGTGATGCTCACAGGGGTGAAGAAGTGGGATTGAAACTAGTGAAATGAATCACATAACGTCAAACATCACTTCTGGGGCTTGCACCCAATAACCAGGACTTCCTGAGAGGTCACCCATCCCAAATCACCTCTGGATCAAGCGCGCTTAACTGTGGAGTTTTCCCCACAATCAAGCCTATTAAACACACACATGGCAAAGACAAATAGGAAAGATAAACATGAGAGTAAAATTTTATTAACAAATCATATACATTTATAGTACATGGTTTGACCGTTGGGTTTCACATCCTAAGATATCTTGGACCTCTTTTTGTCTATTCGGCTTCCACACTAACCCATTGAGGATTAGGTTTCCAACATTCCCCCCCTTAATCTGAAGGGTTATGTATGAGTCCAAGAAGACAACTGTAATACAAAATGTGCAAAAATGCATGGCAGCACTAGGCTAAATGTGCTCTCTGAAATGTTCCTATAAAGGGCGGTGGTTTAAGGATGACCACCAACACTAGAACGCTTAGTGCAGTTCCCAGAACTCTTCCAAAACAATCAAGAAGCTAAAGTCTTTTGCTAGAGGAAGTGCTCCTATTTTTTTGAAGAGGGAAATGTTCAACCATGAAAGGGAGGCCTCACCCCGCATAGAAGGGAGGTCTCACCCCGCATAAAAGAGACAACTTCAACCTTGAAAGGGAAGTCTCAACCTGTGATGGTTTAAGGATGACCAACAACTCTGGAATGCTTAATGCAATTCCTAGAACTGTTCCAAACTAACAAGAAGCTAAAGTCTTTTGATAGAGGAAGTGTCCCCAATTTTGTTCGTAGAATTCTTCCGAAACTGACAAGAAGCTGAAGTCTTTTGCTAGAGGAAGTGTCCCAGATTACCAACTCAAGGCATGCTAAGGAGCATCTTTGTTTCTGGCTACAACTCTGAAGCTGGTGTGGCGGGTTGTGGGTCAGGCTCGCTTGATGTGACTTTGAATCTTGTAAATGACCATCATTTCCCCCAATGTCAGATACAATGTGAGATGATGGAGAAAACTCAACTGCAAGACTATTCAATACTCTAGAACAAGTTCTGACATGTGACTGAAATATCTTCTTGGTTGTTGATGTCCATTGCGAAGAAGTGATCCATCCTAGATGAATCTTTTCTCTTGCAGGAGACTTGTTTCTGAAGCATCTGTTTGAAGAATGACTAGTTTTATGACAATGCTTACATGGATGAAGATCAAAACAATGACCTTTCAGATGCCCAACTCGGTCACAGTATTGGCATTTCACAATATGTTGTTGTTGTTGTGGAAGAGGAGCAAAATTTGGAACAGCTGGAGGTGAACTGTCATGAAGTAATCCAACAATCTAAAACTGAATGGAGTTTGAGTAGTCTGGAATATGAAAGGACAAGTCCTTCCCATATCCAAGACCAGTTTTATGTTTGTTGTGGACAAGCTCTTCTCAAGGTCTGATGATGGGCTTAGGAAGTGCAAGCTGAACTTCTGCATTTGCATGTAACCTTGCTACTTTATGGGAGTTTGTTTCAATCTTCTAAATAGAAACAAGCTCAGAATGACTCCTCTGTTTTAATTTTTCTTGCTGTAGCTGAGATTCGAGTTGCAAAAAATTAATTTTCTCTTGTGCTTTTTGTAGACAGACCTGAATGTATGTGAGAGAAACGTTGCTGACTTTTAATGTATCATGAGTAGTAGACAATATTAGAGTTTTGAGGAACTCTAATACTTCATTAATTCTAGCCAATTTATCCAATGTTAAACTTACACCTTAAACCAACTATGAACCAATGTCATTACAAGGTATTCTCAAAGTTCGTTCTCCTAGAAAACCACAACAATCAAATGAGATTATTCCTTGAAAAATGAACCAAAAGCAATATTTTAACTCTACAATTATTCTCCAAATCCATATACAAGGAAAGTATAGTGTGCATTCCGAAACAATGAGACTCAAATGATACAACAAATAAAATACTTGTTTCTCCATTATGAATACTCAGAAATATATATCGACAAGGATGCAAGCTTTACGCAGTCATCTATTCAAGAAATACAGTGTGAAAATTGAAAAAGAATTTGACCCAGCCACTTGTATAACAAATTGAACTTCTAGAGAGTCTGCTACAGCCCTAGGATTGCCTACTATGCCAAGGGAATGATTGTCCACTATTAAGTCTGCACCAAAACTTGATAAACTAAGTCCCACTTAAATATTTCTTCAAGCCATTAGAGGCCTCTGCACCAGCAGTAAGAACCCTTTTCCTGAAGAAAGACAAACTTAAAAAAGGAGGCCTCAAGCAACATAACCTATAACCAAGCTGAGGAAAGAGATCTGAGATACACAGGATGAACCCGAATGCTAGGGTTGCAGAAAGATTCACGGAAAAGTAGAGCCGGTGATTATAACAGCCCAAGGCAATTACTTGGAAAGTTTGCGAAATTAAATGAGACGGATCAGTGGATCTCCATGGATGTTCTGTTAGCGAAGATCATATTATATGATGGAAAGCATCACTTCTCATCATTGGAGTGGAGATAGCAGAGAGGTTTGCCTTTACATTCATACATTCAAATTTGGTGACTTACCTCATAGATGTTTTGAGTGACAGTACTACTACTGCTGCAAAGAATGTGAATGACTGGTCAGGAGGGACATCCATGCTTCCTTTCATGGGGGCTTTTGTTACAGATTCATATTTTGGTCCTTATTGGACTATTGTTGTCTCATCTGCCATATATTTGATGGGATTTATTTTGGTCAATTTGTCCGCCTCTTTGACGAGTCTGAAGCAGGTTAGGATTTTCTTCTTCTCAATCTATTTGGTTGCTTTGGGGCAAGGAGGCTCCAAACCGTATATTCAGGACGATATCGGATTGGGCCGAGTCATTCTGAGTTCTTCATCATCTACCATGGCCATGGAGCAGGGCCGAACCCAGGATAATGCGAGGATGACAATGTTCTCGTTAGTCTGTTGAGTTCGGATGGCAAAATTTTCGAGGTGCTGAAGGCAGTGATCCTAATGAAAGTAATGGTTATTGAAGGCCCCGTTGCTCTGTTCAATGTTTCCAGGAAAATTTGGAGAATATTATCGAATACTACATATATCATATATATCATACGCCATCTCCCATGGAGACCATAGACGATATCGATCCATGGGATGTCCAGTTCCCAGAAATCGATTGTGAAACCCTCTCTGAAATTGCAATGGCCACCCACTTTCTTAATATCTTGAGTCTTTCGTGCCTATTTTGTCGAAACATTGTTGAGATAATTAAGAGTTGTGAAACACCCGAAAGAGTCCGTCAGACGCTTGGCATTCGATATGATCTTTCTTTGAAAGTTGAGGAGCATTCATCTAATAATGTATACTTTAGTATCTTCTCCTGATAGGACTCCTTGAGCGATGACTCCCATGTGGTGACCTCCAACGAATAGTTTTGCGTCGAAATGGACCATTGCTAAAGGGCCAATCAACATATATGTTTTGAGCCAATAATTCTACTCCATTAAGATTCGTTATTGCAACCTGAGCCTCCTTAAATGTTTCATACTCAATTAAGACATAGCACTTGAAAAAACCAATTCAAATTCCAGCGTGAGATGGAGAGAGTTAGAGAACAACGACTGAAAATAGTGAATGGTGAATATCAATAGTCCTCAACACAAAAAATAGTGAACAGTGAGGAGATAGAGCACTCAATGCAAAACGCAGGGAATCAAAGACATATTTTCAGAGGTCAAATCAGCAAACTTCTAATACAGACAATATCCGCACACAACTAGAGAGTTAGTCGCTCCAGTGTTCGAATCTCATAGCGCAAATCCTCCCTCAGATGCTTGTCTTCTTCATGGTTTCAACGAGCTTTTGCTGCATTGTTCCTAAAGCCAGCTTCTGCTTCGACTGGGAAGACCAGTCTATTTTGATCTAGTGTATTGCTTAGATGGGGGAGATTATGCGTGCTGAAAACAAGCTACAATGGAACGTTATGCCAGAGGTCAATTAACTTATGCAATATCACCAAATATGCACTCATCACACCATACTATGTCAGTGATGTCAGTTTCTGCCATATGGGTAGAATAGGCAAATAGGCGGAAAAGGGATTTACAAGGGCCGGAATGCTAAAAATAGGGTTGGAGAAATGACAGAGGTTGTAGCTAGAATTTAGCTGAGGAAATATTCATGAAATGCATAAGTGATGGTAGAAATGACCTACACATAAAGGCCATAAAACAAATGGTTCAAAGTAATTATGCAAGGCAGGAATACTCCTGCTCTAATACCATGTTCAACACACACATGGCTAAGACAAATAGGAAAGATAAAACATGAGAGTACAATTTTATTAACAAATCATATACATTTATAGTACATGGTTTGACCGTTGGGTTTCACATCCCAAGGTCTCTTGGACTTCTTTTTGTCTATTCGGCTTCCACACTAACGCATTCAGGATTAGGTGTCCAATAAAGCCTACTTAGCTTGCTACCCCATTTGAAAAACCTTAGCAAGTATTGTGCCTCATGAGCCATTCAAGTAGAGCTCCCTTCACTCTTATGTATTTTAGTATTGAGGGTCTTCCACAATGCATTATATTAGATATCATTTTTTGGGGATTCAATTGCGTTAAGAAAGTCATTCATCTATGACCATTTCCATGAGAGGTAGTCGTAACAAACTAATTTTTCATGATTTTTGAATAATCCACTTAGCACTCATTGCATTAGGTGATGCTCACAGGGGTGAAGAATTGGGATTGAAACTAGTGAAATGAATCACATAGCGTCAATCATCACTTCCAAGGCTTGCACCCGGTAACCAGGACTTCCCGGGAAGTCACCCATCCCAGACCGCCTCTGACTCAAGTGCACTTAACTATGGAGTTTTCCCCCATAATCAAGCACACTTAGCTTGCTACCCCATTTGCAAAACCTTACCAAGTATTGTGCCTCAAGATCCATTCAAGTAGAGCTCCGTTCACTCTTATGTATTTTAGCATTGAGGGTCTGCCAAAGTGCATTATATTAGATGTCATTTTTTTGGGATTCAACTGCGCTAAGAAAGTCATTCATCTATGGCCATTTCCATAAGAGGTAGTCATAATAGACTAATTTCTCATGATTTTTGAATAGTCCACTTAGCACTCATTGCATTGGGTGATGCTCACAGGGGTGAAGAAGTGGGATTGAAACTAGCGAAGTGAATCACATAGCGTCAATCATCACTTCCGGGGCTTGCACTAGGTAACCAGGACTTCCCGGGAGGTCACCCAACCCAGATCGCCTCTGGCTCAAGTGCGCTTAAGCCATGACATATTTGGTTATATATAAATAACAATTTTAAAATTTAGTTATATATTTCAAAGTTTCTCTTATATTAGAATTACCAAATACATAGCTACCATGTAACTATATTTAAGCCATGACATATGGTTCGCTATAACAAAATTTAAGTTAAAAAATAATAGTTAGTTACAAAAAATGGGCTAAAATTGTGTAATACAAATTATAAATTGAGATTCAAAAAACATAAGCATACAATTATAATGAACATCCATTGTCATTATTCTCGAAAGAAGTTGAATGGGTGAGATCCTATGTGCTTGGTCCTAGTGATGTCTATTTCCTACATCAATGATGCATGAGATTAAAAAAACATAACCATACAATTATAATGAGCATACATTGTCATTATTCCTCGGAAGAAGTTGAATTTGTGAGATCCTATGTGCTTGCTTCTAGTAATGTTTATTTCTTGCATCGAAGATGTGTCTTTGTATGCAAAAATGAAGCATCAAGGATGAATAGATGGGTGCACAAATGATTTTGGACCTGGTAGATATTGTGAGATGGATAATTGTCTCATTGTAGTCTTCTTGCTTCTCCTAGATGACTCAATGCAATATTGTTTTTATCTACCAAGATAGAGTGACAAAGTGGAGGTATTGATTCTTGGAACCCCTAGTGTGACCAGGGTCCGAAACCCCATCAATAACATTAGCCCAAATATCAGAGTCAAACTCAACATTCGTATCTTCAACTCCCCATGCTTTGAGCAATTAGATTTCAAGTTGAATTTTTGGGGGAGTGGGCATGCCTATATGGTAGCAGTAAGCAAGACATGGGTCTTGAAAATAGGCCTATTAGAGGGTCCTTAGCCATGAGGGAAACATCTCACCCACATTTGTTGTTGAGGCATTCTAGTAAAGAAACTATGAACCCAATGAAAAGATTCTCATAAGAGAGGAGAAGGTTGAGGGATTGGAGGCCAATGGCAGACCAAGGTGAAGAAGAGTGGATAGGTTCATGGCCACAGGTGGTAAGTATGAAAAATGGCAAAGGATCCACAAACAAGTAATGGAAGTAGGACAGACTATCCAAGTATCTTCCCCACGATGGAGAAGTGTCAAGATACCACTCCATAGTACACTACACGTCACCTTCATTTGCATAACCAAATTCTTGATCCTAAGAAACCAGAATCGCAACACTACAACTACAACACCACCTGAAAGAATCGAAAGTTAGAAGTAATATTAGAGAACTTGTAGAGGTGAGTGCTTGAAGACTGTAGAAGAACCCTAGTAATGAAAATCCCTCCATCAATGACACGAACCTAATGCATGCACTCCCATGGACTGTTGAAGATTATGAAGAGTTCAACCAACAATAGGAGTTCATTTATGCTAAGCTAGACCATAAGGGACTGAACCTTCCTCAATTTTCAAGCCACAAGTACAGACTTTGGAGAAAGAAGCCCCCATAAACAAACAAGTAATACAACCAATACATCAAACAACTGTAACTTACCTCTTACCTCTAACAACTCTAGAAAAATGTAATGATATAGAATATTTATAAATTAATATCGTACATCATCATTACTCATGAGCAGAGCATTTGAGAGTGCATAATTATCTACTAATCTTCACATCCTCACTTTAATTCCACGTATAATTAAAAGATTGGAAATCCTCTCTCGTCCCTATTTAACACTTTCCAATCCCCATCAAAATTACTAAGATAATTTTTTTTAGCTTAAATAGTTATTTTACATTTACTATTAAAAATTTTCAAACTCATCATTTTAAATTCTTCGTTATTTCTTATTCATTTTATTAAGAGTGAAATATCTATGCTTTCGGCTCTTTCACATAACTTCTCTATAGAGACAATATAGACCCTTTATTGGATAGCTTCATTCCGTGGAATAAATTAAATGCGATTATGTTTTCCAAGCAACAATGATGTAAAAGCTAAGCCTTGGGGGTGGAGTTTGGGTACTCACGGTCAGTCACTACAGATGTGTATAGAATAACGTCTCCTAACACATTATGGAATGAAGAGCTATATATTTGGTTTCACAAGCGTATGATGAAGGAAAGACAAGATTCTATAGACAGTATTTTATATATATATATATATATATACATATACATATATGAGTGTACATATTATGGAATAAAGAGCTATATATTTGGTTCACGTACCATATATATAAGTGAATGAAGGAAAGACAGTATTCTATATATATATAGATATATATGCGTGTACAAGTGTGTGGTGACCAAATCATTTATTCCATTTCCTTTTTCGATTAAAATGTACGAAAATGTGGTTTGTGAAATCCCTCTGGAAGCCTTGTTTACATGGCTAGATAATAAATCAAAGAGGAACAATAGTTCAACATGTTTAGGCTATTGGCCGCTCATACCAATTAGGTCAGTACACTTAACTTCAAAAGTTGATATGACGAATAAATAGGTCATCGTATAGATAATGAGAAAAGTGGAACATCACATCACGCTCTTTGCATTTTCCTTTAATTTAATTTTATATAGATTAAGCTAAACATAACCGGATTCTGTTAACGCACAGATGAGCATGCAGTGACCTGGTTATGTGTTTGAGCCCACAGTTTCATATTGCCATTCATCCAATTAAATTATAAGATGGAAGGTTATAAAAATCTGATACTCAAGTGCTTTTGCAAGCCATGGGAAATAAATGAAAGGGCAGTATAATCAGAATTTCAATGACTTAAATCAGTTAAATTGCTTATAATATTTGAGTAGTACGTTGGGGCTTTAAAATTTGTATAACGAATAAAGAGGGCATCGTATATTTATTTTTTAGAAGTACAATGTTTCATTTTGCTCTTTGCATTTTACATTCCTTTTACACCAGTAGTTACTCAGAAGAATATCGAGACAGAGGAACTACCGAAACTTCAGAATTGAATTTTTTTCAAGACGTACTTTAAAGCGTATGGAGTTCGATATGGGCAAAAACTACGTTTTCGCTGAAACAAACAAACGGGCATCAAACATTGCAGCGCCCCAAGAATTAAGCATTAAATAAAAATACAGGGCATTCACAAGAATTCTGCTTTCTTGACCTCTAAGAAATCTGGTCAACGAACATAATGGATATCTATCTGACACGGCAAGAGAATAGTGTAAGGAAACCTCACCATTAAAATTAAAAAAGTTTAGGGAAAGCTGAGTGTCCAGTCATACGGATGTCATATCATTTAAAATACATCAGATGTTGTTAGTCCGTCTCTCTGATATTTCTGTGGCTGAGGGGAGTTTAGAAATCTGGAAGGGGCCCAGGGGATTTTACATTTCATCGATAAGGATACAAATTTGGGAGGGGCGTGTTTTTTTACCGGAATTCAGCGAAATCATTACTTCAAGGTACTCAAAATCTTGAAGATTCAAAATGGTAATCTAAAATTTTCTCAAAATTTTATTTTTACTTTTTCGTCACAAAATTGTGACTTCTTTAAACTACCCGAATTTTAAATCCATGTCACCCGTCAAGAAATTAAGTTGTGTAACCACAATGTTAAACTTTTTCCATATCACAACGCTGTTTGATGACAGTGACACTGCATTGTCGACCGTATTTGACGGCTAGGTTGCTCGTGACGGGCAATTTACCTGTCAAACTCCAGCGAATTGAACTTTCTTCGATAACTTAAGTATGATTCTAGGGACTCGACCGACGGTGGAAACGGTTTACCTGTAAAATGTGTCAAAGCTCTTCCATCATAATATAGACAGAGAGAGATAGATATGTATTTCCTCTCCTGTGAGAATGCTTTTCCATTAGTTTAAATAAGCACGTTTAAAGAGAGATGTATATTTCTACTTTCCGATATAAAAGGATCATGTATTTAAAAATATTAATTGTAAAAAAAACAATAATGTGTAAAATAATGTAATGTGAGTGGGATGTGTACATAATTTGAATAAAAGGATATGTATTTAAAAATATTAATCGTAAAAAAGAATGTGATGTGAGTGGGATGTGTATATAAATTGAATAATTTGATTGAGTGGGGTGTGTATATAATTTGATAAATAAAAAGAGAAAATGTAAAATAAAAGATTTCAATGTAAACTATATTTATTATATAAAGTAATTGAAAAAATATTAAAATTAAGGAGATGTTATTTATATTAGCTGTGAGGAGAGGGAAAGATTTAAGGAAGGGGAGACGACATGGTCACCATCGAACAAAAATAAATGAGGGAGACATGACCAATGCTCCCCCTTGTCGTTAAATCAAGAAATCATACACAAGATGGCAGACTAGTTTCCATTCACAAATCAAAATTATATGACATTGAGGTTAATTGTTTGAGGTCTTATTATTCCTGCCAAAGCAGTGATTTGGAAGTGGAGAGGTTTAGGAAATGTCGTAGTTATCATTGTCCATCTCGTGCACCTTGCAAATTCATCATTTAGGGAGGTGGACTATGTAGATTGGGCCCCAACTGTACTCAATACGAGCTAGGTTTAGAATTTAGATTTGATTTTTTGTTACATAAATTCATCATTGATATTTATTGGTGCAGGGTCTAATGTTCGAAATTCACACTACAAGGAAAAGACCTTCTAGCAAAGGTTTTTGCAGAAATCCTTATAAAAAGAGCCCAAAAATCCATTTATAGCGGAGGTGGGCAGACAAATGTTTAGCGATTTTTTTTTTTATGATGCATCTACAATATACAAATGCACTTGTGCTTTACTATACATATAAGCACCGATGTTGAATAGAACATGGTGCACCATCATAGATTTATTTAAAAAAAATGGTGTGCTAAATAATAAAGAGCACGGGTGCGTATACTACTCGATAACATTAGAAAATGGTCAAAATTTACAAAAAAATTCGGTCATAAAATTCATTTTGCCTAGTCTTGTGCTAAACTGTGACAATAACCTGGTGCCAAACAAATACTATAGTGCCCCAGTGTGTGAACAATATAGCACGCACAGGTGCTTACAATAATCAATAGCACTGGATAAAGGTTAAATTTAAAAAATTGTCGGTGCTATATCCACCGACAACACTGGTGTCATTTTTGTAGAAAAACGCTTTGGTGAATACTAAGAAAGAGCACTACCATAGGTTTTTAATTTTCAAAAAAATGTGGTGCTATATTCCAATGAAGAACTCGTGTTGTTAATGTATTAAAATGCTTCCATTTGTCTTAGAAACAACACCGCTAGGGGGTTTTTCAAATGTGGTGCTATATTCCCATAGAGCACCGGTGCTGTCAATTATTTAAAAACCTTTGGGATTTCATAACAAGAGCACTGTTATAGGGTTTTTATATTTTTTTTAAAATGGTGTTGTCTTATTGCGAAGCATTAGTGTTGTTCATGTATTAAAACGCTTTGGTGCATCTATGAAAGAGCACCATTAAGCAAATTTTTTTTTTTTAAACTAGTGCTATAGTACAATAAAGCATTGGTGCAGTACATGTATTTGAACATCTTGGAGCGTCTTAACAAGAGCATTGTTAGAGGGTTTTTAATATCTTTTAAAAAACGATTCTCTTGGATATTTTATGCATCGGTGTGAGTATAATAACACACCAAAGGAGGGTTAAATATATATAAAAAAATTGATCAGTCATAGATTTAATTTTTACCATCTATAGTGTTGTAGAGCTCTGAAGCACAAGCGCCACTCTTGCCTAATGCAAGGGCTCTGATGTTGGTGCTTCTCTTGCTAACCATCCTTCCGTACCATGGTCACTGAGTGGCTTTCCAATTTTTTTTTTTTTTTTTTTGAAATTTTGTTTTCTCAACTACATGTCAATAATGCCTCCCCAAGGACCAAATATCTAGGTAATATCTATGTCTCTCTCTCATTTAATTTTTTAGCATGTTAGAATTTCAAAATGAGTGAAAAATCCACTATTTTTGAAATTATTTTTTTCCTCATGGTGTGTTCGATGGCTTCAGCTCACACTGATAGTAGTTCACCCTGTAAATTTATAGGGTGCACTACAATTTAGTGTGTGAACCTAACACACTGTTGTTTTTTGCGACGTTTTTCGTAAATGAAGCACATCGAGAAAATTCATAAACGTTTGTGCATAAATTTTTAGGTTACATCTGGTGTGTTTATATTTACCAAATGCATCACACACATAATATTGAAAAATATAGCTTGATGTGTTTGATAAACTAAATGTTCTATAATGTTGTGAAAAGGTTATGAGTGTGCATCAGTGCATAAGTTTGAGACACATCACAGTGAAAATATATTTATGTGAACCAAATGTCATGCACCATACGTACTTATGCATTGTCTCCACTATGGTTGTGTTTGATATCACACCGAAGTTGATGCATTACCATTTTTTGGGCTCATCGAGGATTTTTATTTTAATTGAAAGTTATGTTTCCATATTTATAAACACGTAAAAAAATTATGTTTTATGTATGAGGTTGATGTCTTTTATATGTCAATCATGTATGAGATACGTCAATGGAGGGAGAAACAATAGGAGCTAGAGAAAACGATGGACCAATACAATATGTTCTAACCATGCGAGGCCCAAGAGACGGAGAGGGACTTATACCCTCTCCCTATTAGCACAATGACCCAAGAACTCTCAAGGAATGTAGGCCTCCTTAAGTACTATGGGGAGGCTACATCCCTAAAGGTGCACTTTATCTTATTGGCACATATGATTCGCTAGTGGAGTGTCCATGAGCAAGACTTTCATGTCGGTCTTGAGACGTGGTATAGGCCTTATGAGGATGATATATATTTGATCACTAGCCTATCCAGGAGAGGGGAGTATTTCCCCTAGTTCCCTGGTGTCCCTCGTTGGGTTGCAGAAGAGAGTTAGCTTGTCTACTCTCAAATATATGTTGGGACTGACGTAGTCCATCTAGTAGATTTTCAAGTTCATGGTGGACAACTACGAATTGCTTGCTTTGCTGCAAAGGAGGTTAGGTGCGTCTCAATATTAGTGACAACCATTGCACACTATACTAGCGATGGGCAGCGCATTAGTTTCCCTATTTTGTATTATGTCTATTCTTTGATCTAAGCGCCACAGTGTATTAGATGGTCTACAATTATTTTGAGGCGGTTGTGTAGGGCTTTAGATAGATGTCGTTCGACGATACATGGGAGGAAAAACTTCCCTTTCGCCTCAAAGTTTTGTTTATGATTTTTTGGGAGATTTCAAGAGACAAGACCTACATTTGATTATTCACCTCCTCGACTGATGAATGAGGTTTGAATGTGCATTTGGGGCCAGATGATGGCCAAGAAGGGCATGTCGATGTATCCAACTAGGATTTTTTCCCAAGCACTAGTGCTATTCATCAATGAGGATAACCACACATTTATCTTAATGTCATTTTGGTACATAGCTATGGACTGGAGATAGTGTACCCATATCCCCTTCACATTGGATGAGACTACAGATGATAGAGGTAAAATTAGTGTTTCCTTTAAATTAATATAGTTTCATTTTATTGTCTTAATTAATTAGAATAAAATTTATTATATCACATTCTTTAACTTGTTTTATTAAATTATTTAATGGAAGTGTCTAATTATTGTTGTGTACTATATATTTTGTAGACATCGACACATTCCTTGGGGACATGCCACCTCCGTCATCGGAGTGAGAAAATGAGGAGATGGATGATGCACATCCTGAGAGGGGCATGGGCATCTAGGCCTGTAGATATGGTTTGAGATTTAGAATGAAGTACTGCTATATATTATCTAGAGCTTTAATTGAGGAGGGATTCCACCCTACAAGGGCTTGAGACATCAGTGTAGATTCTAGGTTCATGGATCTCTTGAGGGATTGCCCGCGTGAGATGATGAATCGTATGCGTGAGAATGTTAGAGCTAGTAGGATACTAATAGCAAGGAGGGATGCAAGGCATGCAATTCTAGATATGTCAGATGAGAATTCACACAGTGGTATCTATTAGATCACTATGATGAGGGTGGTGATCATGCTTCTGTTAATACTACCCCATTAGATCATGATCATGGTGTCAGTGACCCTTTTGGTAGTACACCTCTGCCTCATAATTTTCCTAACGATCATATGCCAAAGTTAGAGGATGTGCCTCATGTTTCTCTTGAGCGAGAATACCAACCACATCTGCCTCCACCTCAAAGTTCGAAAGTTGAGGCAGTACTTGACCATTCATCCTCTTCTACTACAGGCGATACTACCACTACTATGTGTGTTGTATGAGCTATTATTGTCTATATATATATATTATAATATATATATATATATGACGGATACATTTTTCTTGCTCATGTTTATGTACTAAGTTTATATGTTGGTTAAGATGTGTATATTGTTATGTCATGTTAGATATGCTTATTTTATGTTCTTGTAGATAGATGTGTATGTGATAATAATTATTTGACATGAGACGTATATTAATTTGAGGATGTGTGTGGTGATGATGTTATATTACAATGTTTTTGTTTTGTAAGATGTGATCACAATGATGATGCCTTGTTATATTATTAGATTTGTGTGCTTGTTAATGATGTTTATATGTGTTATAGATGTATATAATTAGATGATTGTAGTAAATTTGAATATGTATCTTAGATGATGTTTATGTTTGTATTTTTCTTGCTCATGTTTATGTACTTAGTTTATATGTTGATGAAGATGTGTATATTGTTACGTCATGTTAGATATGTTTATTTAATGTGCTTGTAGATAGATGTGTATGTGATAACAATTATTTAACATGAGATGTATGTTAATTTGAGGATGTGTGCGGTGATTATGTTATATTACAATTTTTTTATTTTGTAAGATGTGATCAAAATGATGATGCCATGTTATATTATTAGATTTATGTGCTTGCTAATGATGTTTATATGTGTTATAGATGTATATAATTAGATGATTGTAGTGAATTTGAATATGTATCTTAGATTATGTTTATGTTTGTTAGATGGTTATCATCAAAATGTTTATTTCTATGAAATAATATTTATTATAGCTTATGTGTTGGTGAACTTATATCAAAATTTTATATATGAAATTGCATGCAAAACGACTTACTTTAAAAAAAAATGCAAAGATATTTTTATAAATTACAAATTTTAGTACGAATGGAACTATGATTTTAAAATTACAATAACTATCTTTCTATTGCTTAGATAGTTCATTCATATTCATTCTAACCTAATTAGTAATGTATTTCAATACTCATAAGGAAAACATAATTAAAAGTAAAATAATTTAGTTAGTTCTTAATAAGGGGAAAATGTGTAATTCATTCAATTACTAATATAAAACATTAATAATAATAAATTATTCAGAAATACAATTTAACCAACAAAAAATTACGCTATGGTCAATCTATATATAGAGATAGAAACTAGTACTATAGGTCCATCTTAATCACAGATTTATCAATCACTAAAATATATTAAATGTTTTCACATGTACATTTTTTTTCAAGTTTTACATTCTAAAAAAAGATTTTCATATAATGAGATTTGATCCCCCTAATCTCAATCCATCTCATGCCTTGGTAGATCCATTGTTAAGATGGATCTATATCGGTTTATAAAATTCAAGCTATTGTTAAACTTAAAAAACATAACTCAATTTTTTTTATAATTAATTTAAACTTAGTATAACTTAAAATATTCTATTTTATTAAAATTTAATTTATCACTAAATTTGTGTGATTTTCAAGCATCTTAAATTTAATATTTATAACAACTCTTACAAATTTAAATTAAAAATTTCTCTCTCTAAAGATGAGGATCAATAAATGTGAAATAAGGCTTCTAAAGTTACTTGTAGTTGAGGATTTGCTCTATTGGAAGTTCTCCCTAAAAGAGGCAAGTGATCTTTTTCTAGTAATAAAGATATAACATTTTGGTGTTATTTTGGTTCTTTATTTGTTATTGTACTAGTTTAAATTTATCTTTTTTTAATAATAAATATGAGTTAAATAATACAAAAGTCATACTATATTAGATTTAAATTTTTAACAAATACTATATTGGATTATTTCTTATTGAACAACTCAAGAAATATTATTTTTTCCACATATACTTATTACGAGATAGTCATTAAAATTCATGTTTTCACATTTCTCCTAGCTAATATACATCATGTTCACAATGATAAAGACATATCTAATTTAAATAATTTACTTATAAATACATAGGAGTAGATATTTATTTTACATAATTTAAATAGGAAAGAAAAATGCATCACCAAATATACTAGAAAGTCAAACAAATGTCTCTTAATCACCATCACAATATTTATCATTTAATTCTTAGTTATAAAATATTTATTAATTCAACTTAATATAAACCTGAATATTATAAACCGTAATATTAAACCACAATTTTGTAATTTTGTAATGTGACATTGAAAGAATTGCAATCTAACATAACATTATGACAATGATTTTTATATTGATTGTCATATTGACAAAATATTTTTCACAATGCAGTTGGATAGATTTTTTACTACTCCAATCTCACAATATTAACCCTAATATAAACCTCTAATATTATAAAACCCAATATGATAAACTCTAAGAACCTGATATAATAAACTCCAAAATAGTTACTATAAATCTTAACATTATAAACCCTAAATTTAATATACTAACGCTAAGATTATAAACCTTAAAATTAATATTATAACTAGAAGATTAACATTATTTAAAATATTAATCTCTTAATTTCATTAAACTAAATTTAAGTAACTATTTGCTATTCCTTTAACTAAGGTTCATCATTTTCTTCCACAAATCAAATTGATAATGATATGTTAAAGAGGGGAATGGTAAATTGATAATGATATGTTAAACAATGGAACTTTATTGTATCTAATAAAATTCTCATCAAAGTTGTTTCCTCAAAAAGGTCGTGATTAATGCGAATGACTTTCTTTTATTTAGAATTGCATGGTGTAAAATATTTATTAATTTTTTTATAGAATAGAAAATGTACTAATACTTTTTTTAATTTGTAGTAAAATAAATGAAGAAATGTAATCTTTGGTTATATCACAATAGAAATATTAACATGCGAGTGTATGCATCATTGAATATACATATACAATACCCTCTCTACGCATGATCACGTTCGTAATACATATTTATTGAAATAATGATCACACATTAAACTCTGAACAATGTGAGTACATATATTTCCTTGAGCTTACGGATATCAGAAAATTTAAATGGACCTGAAAATCTAAATTAACAATAGCTATATAAATATATATATATATAAAAAGTCGTCTCGCAATGTTGTCTTACTACAAACGTGTGCCCACGGAGTATAACGGAATTACAAAATCTCTACATTACTTAAATGTTGATGAACAACGCACGGAAAAGTGATTGCTTCATTTCTCATAAAACGCTAAAATCTAACTTTTACCACAAATTTATTCGAGTTGTAACCACCCTCTATAAAATTTCTTTACAGGTAAATGCATCTATAAGCTTGCTCGGACATCTAAAATGCCATGCCAAATTTGAAATCTGAGGGTTGGTCTGAAGAGTGTCATCAACGAAGCCATTGCGTTGGGTTCACTATATCCCAAGAGAACGATGATTCGATGATTCTGGATGGGTGCATACGCTATACATAGGCTTCCCTGCCTAGTCTATGTAGTCACATTGACCAGTGCAAACATCATTTTAGTGGCTCCTTGAATTTCTCTACGGAAAACGAAATTCGTTTTCTTAATTAATATTCAACATGGTACTCTATTGGCATATGGAGAAATTAAATTATTAACATGGGGACTTAAAATTTTTATTAAGGATTTTATAGTCATTTACTAATTTCAAAATTGGTAGGTTGTCTTCAATATATATGGAGTTGTCTTGAATAGTATTATTTATTCCAGAGATGAGAATGGTGAAAAAAAATAGTCAATAAAATGAAATAAAATCATATGAATCAAGAACAGCCATCCAATCCACCATGGTGGAAATAGCTTCAATGGCCAAATCATGATTACTAGAATTCAATGACAAGTTAGATGATTCGACCACTACAATAAAAGTGGGGACTCAAGAAGCACGTTTGTACAATAAAAGTGGGTACGCAAGAAGCATGTTTGTACCACTTATGTATATGTATAGGGATTAATATTATAAAATCCAAGGAATTAATATTAAATCCAATGTATTAATATACTCAATCAATTATTAAGATTATAAATTTAAGGGATAATATCACAAACTCAATGAATCATTATTAAAATTCCAAAAGATCAATATTATAAACTTAATGAATTATTATTAAAAATCCAACAGATCAATATTATAAACTCAAGGGACTAATAAACTCAAGAGATTAATATTAAATCTTAGGATTAATATTAAACCCAAGGAATTGTATATCCAAAAGAATAATATTAAATCCAAGGGATATATTGTAAACCCAAGGGATAAATATTATAAACCCAAAGGATTGTTAATATTAAAAACCTAAATGATTAATATTATAAACCAAAGAGACTAAAAATCAACCCAAGGGATTAATATTATACACTCTTCAAATTAATATTATAAACCCAAGGGATTAATATATACTCAAGGGATTATTAATATTATATACCCAAGGGATTAATATCATAAACCTTAACGATCAATAAACAAGGGATTAATATTATAAACCTAATGCATTAATAATTCCAAGGGATTATTAATATTATAAACCCAATTGATTAGTAATATTATAAATCCAAGGGATTAATATTAGACCTTAGTATTATTGTTATTATAAACCCTAGGTTTAATTTTAAACCCTAAGAATATAATTCCTTAGATTAAAATCATAGTCACAAGGGATTGTAAGCCTAACACGTTAATATTAAATCATAGGATTAATATTATAATCCCAAGGGATTATAAACCCAAGTATTAATATTAAACCCTATGATTAAAATTATAAACCCTAAGATTAGTATATCAAACCTAAGATTAATCTTATAAACCCGAATAT